>JARYGA010038618.1:0-59562 GCA_030545235.1 Helianthus tuberosus
TTAATGGAAAAGTTAAACATATTTTAGGGAAGATGGTTGATGGGAAGGTTAAAAGTGCAAAAGATTTTTATAAATCAAAATGTTGGTGGGATAGGTGTGTACCAACATCACCCAAGGCTGATCAGGCTTGGGTGACAGCATTTTCACCATAAAATCCTGACTTGCCGGAGCTCCCAAGTTGGTAATCGTGGAGCAGGAATCGGCATCTTTCTTATATTGTGTGTTAAAAATTGAAAATTGGTCACAAGTATGACTTTCCGGAACTCCCAGGTTGGTATGTGAGGAGTAGGTATCGGCATCTTGAGAATTCAACCTACATATGGTAACTTACAAGTGGTATTGGTTGGTAAACCAAGTGGTTGAAAAAGGTTTTCACCTACAAGTGGTAAATCAGTGACATTAATTTGTACTTGATTTTCCTACAAGTGGTATTTTAAAGAACAAGATGACGAACCCCTAACCTACAAGTGGTTAAAATTAATCAACACAACTTATTTTCCGGAAAAACCATTTGATTAAAACAAACTTAAGTGTTTTGAAATCACAATGGGAAAATAGTTTGTTGTGAGGGGGAGTTCTGATTGTTTATGCCAAGTGGATGGCGAATTGAAGTGATTCGATATCAGTTGTCATTTTATTGTACAGTTTGTTTTCAAATTTCCTAAAATGTGTTTGCATTTTAGGGGGAGTAAGAAGTTTAAGAAGTTTCAGAAAATCCAAAAACATTTGAAAATTTGAAAAAGACAAAAACATGATAAAATTGAAAAATGAGTTTTGTGTCAAAAGAAGAGGAAATGATAGTACATCAGTGGACGATCACAGCATGCTAAAGAAATGGAAAGTTAAAATGTGATAAACGGTCTCACTAATGATGTGTCAGTAGGTTTTTGTACATTTAGTAGATTGTGACGAGATATAAACTTAAATTTTCAAACTTGCTTACATCGTGGGTAACATCTCTCGGATATATGGGTAACCCCCGAAATCTTGTTTGAAAGGTCCCTCTTTCTGAGATACTAGGTCTTTATGTTCAGTGATATCTGGGGTATTATCCCGGGACTTCTGATAATGCGGAAGCAATGGCCTAGTCCCCGGAGAATACTTTACTGCTTGCTTGAAATATAGCACCGCCCTCCGCATAAAATGATGAAACAATAAAATTGCTAATCAATGCTGTTGTAAAAAAGATCCTCTAAAGGGGACACACCAAAAGTCGAAGCCGTCATCTCTCTGCTGAACGGAAGTTCTGACCTGAGCTCTCACGGTTTTCGCAATTTAACCCCTTACAGATATCATCAAGGTTGGAGAACTCGCTAGTCGCTAGCGGGTCGGTGAGGTAGGGACTAGCGACTACTCGGGATTACTCGGGATTAATCGGATCGGACTTTTTATGTATAATTTTAAGTTTTTATACATATATACATATATTTTTATACGTAATTTTTTTAAGTGGATAAGTTTTGACCGGAATCTGGGAGGTTTTGGCCGGAATATGTGTTTTTTTCCATTTTTTCTGACTTTTTTCCGATTTTTCCCGACCGACTAGTCGCGATTAGGGCCGACTAGTGATTTTTTTACTGATTAGCTGAAAATTACTCAGTTGATGGGCGACTAGCGACTAGTCAGCGATTAATCGCCGGCTAGTCGCGATTTTTGCAACCATGGATATCATCTGTGGTATACTCACCTGTAAGACTGAATATTGGGATCTGGATACGGGAGTATATTCTGAGGTGGGACGCGCGATTAAGTTTAAGTGTCTAAAACATTAATCTCGTATCTCAAAACAGTTGAAATTTGTGTGAGAATTTAAGTGGACCAGTATACTGACAATCTAAGTGAATTGTTTAGAACTTAAAATGATTAAAGCTTAACGGTGTTGGTGATTTGTCTCAAAAACTGATATGATCCTCTTACACAAACTCACAAAAATATTGTTTGTAAATATTTTTTCTCTGAAATTCATTCAAAAAAATCAAAAAGATTTTAGTGAGTTTTAGCATAAATTTTGAAAAATTCAAAAAGATTTTCGACAACTGGTGTTGGAGAACTGATTTTCAAAATTCCAAGTGCTAAACATGATGAACAAATGGTTTGAGAGAGTGTTATTTTGAAAAGATAAATGATATTTCTTCAAATGGTTCATCAAAGATTAACATTGTAAAAATTATTCTTTGATTGTATAATTCCTGCAAGTGTTCATTAGATGGTGAGATTGTTTTACAAGTGATCATCAGAAAATTTATTTTTGGGTAGAGATTTGTGCAGGTAAGAGCCAGGAATCGATTCTGAACCTGAACCTATGGAAAGAATGTGCAGGATGTCTGAGTGATAGAGAACCAGGTTCCGATACCTGACGACTCTGTGACTTTAACAAGCCAAGCTGCGATCCCAGCATATCAAAAGGGGGAGTCTGAAGACACCTGTGGAAAGAGCTCAGAGCTAGTTTGTGATTCTGGAAGAAAGAGAAGAGAGAGATTTGAGGATACTTACAACATCAGATACTTCAAAAGAGAAGCCCGAAGGCTGATAAAGACTGAAGATGCGAAGACTCGACACTAAAGATTCGTCAACATTCGAGGGGGAGTCTGTTGGTGCATGCGTCTGTCGACTTCGTCTTGTATCGAGTCTTGTCTTAGAATGATAGAATAGGGCACACATTTCGATATTTCATGTAATTCCGCTCGAATGTGGTGATTCCGCTTGAAAGTACATTATGTAATTTCGAGTGAAATCAGATTCCGCTTGGAATTCTGATTTCTCTTGGGATCACTTCAAGCGGAATCAGATGCTTATAAATATCCCTTCGAGCGAGATCAGTTGTAATCTTTCCGGTCAGAGCAACGAAGTGCTGCCGAAGTGTCGTCTCGCTGTATTTTGTTATCAAATCAATATTACGACTGTTTAAAGTGATATTCTAGCTGAATTGGCCTCAATACATCTGTTTCCGCCTTTTGTATTGAGCAAAACTCTTCTGATCGACTCGTCCGGGTCTGAAAACGATCCTACAGTTAGAACCCCGTGTATTACACGAGTTGAATAAATGTAATTTTATATATTAAATCATGGTTGTAAAAGTCCCGCCTAGGCTCCTAGTACTCCCCGAGTACTCGCTACAAGGTAGGTTGCCGAGGCACGAGTACTCTTCTCCCAGGCCAATTACTCCCCGAGTACTCTCGAATACTCCCGATTACTCCCCGAGTACTCCCGAATCCGACTAGGGAGCACCTAGCGACTTTTGCAACTATGTATTAAATAATAAAAAGTTATATCTTTATGAAACTCGCATATTTTACGGGTTAAATAAATGTAATTTTATATATCAAATAGTAAAAAAAAATTATATCTTTAAAAACCATGTGTATTACACATATTAAAAAAAATGTAATTTTGTATACTAAATACTAAAATCATCGTATCTTTAAAAAACCTGTGTATAATCGGGTTGAATAAATGTACCAAATGATAAAAAAAAATTACATCCTTAAAAACCCCATAGATTACACGTGTTGAATAGATTTAAAAAATAGTTATATCTTTAAACACCATATGTATTACACAGATTACATAAATGTAATAAATACTAAAAACGTCATATCTTTAAAAAACCCGTGTATAGTCGGGTTGAAAAATCTACCAAATAATAAAAAAATTATATCCTTAAAAATCGTATACATTACACGTGTTGAATAAATCTAATTTTACATAGCAAATGATAAAAAAAGTTATATCTTTTAAAACTTCGTGTATTACACGGGTTATATAAATGTAACTTTCTATAGTAAATAATAAAAGTTAAATTTTTAAAAACCCCGTGTTTTACACGAGTTGAATAAATATAATTTTGTATACCAAATAATAAAAAAATTATATTTTTAATAAATTAGGATAACATTTAATATTAATTTATTATTTATATATTTAATATAAGATAAGTAGGAAAGAGAGATATTTTTGTTTTAAAAATATATTAAATTAACAATTTAGATTTGAGGATAATATTTTATTGAAGTATGATAAGATTTAATATTAATTTATTATTTATTTATTTAGTTAATATAAGATAATTATAGATTTGAGGATGTCTTCAATGAATGACACGTGTCCAAAACTTGGTTTCTTTTATTATAGTAGATACATTTGATAAAAACAAATTAAAGGACCAAAGACCACCATCACAACTTTTTTTGTTTTTTCTGGTTCTTCATCCCAACATTCCAATTCAACACTATCGCCACCGTTTCACCTTCAACGCCTCTCCAATATTATCTTTTATTCTCTATCTACACATCTTCTCCAAACCGGTTAGTGTTATGTTACATATCCTTGATGTATATATGTATACTGATCTAGGATTAGAGAAGAAATTCTGAGTGATTCATCAATTTGTTGAATCCTTTTACTCTGTGAGTTTCTAGTTGTTCGCCTGAGATCTTAGTTTGTTCTTGGTTGTAAATCTCGTTTGTAATTCGTCTTCAGAGTTTCAATAATAATCTTTTACTTTTCTGAGAGTATACACATAACCCACTTTCACGCCGTTATTGCCTGCCGGGTGCCACCACCACCTCTAATCATGAAACCCAAACACGATCATCTCCGGTTAACCACCACCATCTCTCACCACCTACCAAAACACTCACCATCGTTGGAGAAGAAACGATTTAGTGGTGGTGATAGATATGGTTACGATGGTGATGATAGCACCGGTGGTGGGGGAGATCTGGAAACGGTGGTAGTTGGGCCTCTTGATTTTGTTTTATTCATGAAATAATGATTGCAACGTGGCCCAAATCGGCAGATGCAGATTACAATAACCTGGAAACCGGAACTTTACTTAAGATACTACCCAAAATGTTATATACTGGTAAGGAATCCCGCGCTTCGCTGCGGGTTTCGTCCGTAATAAGAGCAGTTGGTATTCTCGTGTTATTTTCAAACTAATTTGCTAATTCAACCAATATACCAATTCACAACGAACAATCGACTACACGCAAACGAACTGACCATAGAATAAGCAATTTTGAAGACCACATGTTAACAGAGTTTATCAATATAAAGAGTTTGAAATATGATTTATTTTGTATTTTTTTAAAGAAAAAAAATTATTAGAAATACGGATTATAAGTTTTTTTTAATGAACGGCTCAAATAACATCGAATCCACATTTGGTGAGACTCTAGCTTTGACCTCAAAGGGAGTAACACCATAACTCTAATGACTTTGCTGATTAAACCCAAGACCCACCCAATTACAAGTTAATTATATAAATTGTTTCAAACTATTTTAGATCAGATAATTAAATGCCTACCTTCTAGTCACACTATGTAATAATTTTATTTTTATATTTTTTAACAGTAAGAAAACTTCACTAAGAAATATGACCAACAAAGAGATGACACAGTCCAAGACACAAAAATAAAGGGTAGCATTTTTGTAAATATATTGAAATTGGGGGCTTCTTTTTCAAGGTTTTCACAATTTCCTTTTGTATCTGCGCCGTTGAACTTGTATATTTCATAAAAGTAAATTAAAGTATGGCATTTTGCAAATGTTTTGAAATTTGGGACAGTTTTGGACCAAGGGTAGTATAAGTAATATCAAGGTTGGAATAAGAGTATAAATGTAATTTTAGGGTTTACTGTAGACAAAATCTGTGACACTTCGAGTTTCCTGCACGTTTCTTTTGTGCTTGTAACTATGTGGAATTAATAAACGAAACTTTATTTAATAAATAACCGAATTGTTATGTGTATTATGTAATAATGTGTAAATATTATGTGTTAATATATGTACAATGGCGAGTCGAAACCTCCTGTTCCCGACTAAGACTATTTGGTTTCGACACCTCTCACTTGTTGGGCTAAAGGGGCTATGTACTCATGATCGGGCCCAACCGAGAAGCCCACTCGAAACCGCCCCAAAACCCTAAGAGTGTGCGACACTTTATGATGGGTATAAAACCCTTAAATCCAGCCAACATTCCCCTTTTGGACAAACAATCATCATCTCAAACCCCCAAAACATTCCAACATTCCCTCACACACTTTCTCTCTCTTTATCCGGTTTCTCTCTCAAAAAACCTTAACAACACAACTCCTCTTCCTCCTTTGGATTCGATGGTAGTCGGTAACTTCCATCTCGGGACATCCTCTCCTTCCATTCCTCGCATCTTCAATCTTTCCTTGATCAGCCGGTTAGTGTACAATCTCTTGTGTAATAAGAATACATGCTAAATATACTTGGGTTGAATGTTTAGATGTTTCTCTTTATAATGATATGCAAACTACTTGAAGAATTGTTAGTGATATTGTGCATTACGGCTGTATGATAGGGTCTAGAATCATGTTAACCGGTTAGGGTCTTTGATATTACGATCCTTGTTTAAAGATATTTTTAATGCTCGATTTGGGTGTTTGAGATGTTAAGAGTTTAAGGTTTTTCATAGGTAAAAATGGATGTGGATAAATCTGCTGTATGATAGTTTTTAGTGTGAAAATAAAGGTGTTATTATGTTTGAGAATACATTGATATCATTGTGATTAAACCTAGGCCTGTAAACGAACCAAACGTTCATGAACTGTTCATGAACTTGTTCGGCGGGAAGTTCGTTTATGTTCGTTTATTTAATAAACGAACGAACACGAACAAAATATTTGTTCGTTTAATTAAATGAACGAACATGAACACACCTTGTGTTCGTTCATTTATGTTCGTGAACATTCTTTTATGTTCGTTCATTAATGTTCGTTTAAATTTTAATAAATACATAAATAGTTATATTTATATAAATATTAGGTTTTCTAACTACTTATATAAATAGGATGGAGATACAATAGGAAGTTTATTTGGCTAGGAAGGCTAGGAAGTGATCTTGACCATCCATTTATTTAATCAAGGGCTAAGATTAAATGATGGAAATTGAAGGGAAGAAAAGACGCACGTGAGTTTGTTTAGGGACATTCTAGTCAATCCAAGCCACTAGTTTCTCTCTCCTCCAATTTCCTCCCATTTTTTAAACGTTAATAACTCTTTCATACGACATTATTTTTTTTATAAAAATTGCACCAAAAAACGAGCGTTTTTTATCTTTAAAACAAGTATACTATTGCTATATTTTCAAAAAAAAAAAAATTTAAAAACCCAGTTGCGTAAAACGCAATAGAAAAACCCCCAGTTACGTAAAACGCAATGAAAAAAACCGCTAAAAAATGACATTTTTCTAAAACGCAATCCACCAAAAACACAAAGAAATGTATTATTTATAAAACGCAATGGCCAGAAAACACAAAGAAATGTCTTATTTCTAAAACGCAATGAAAAAAAAAACTAAAAAATGACATTTTTCTAAAACACAATGCACAAAAAACACAAAGAAATGTCTTATTTGTAAAACGCAATGGCCAGAAAACACAAAGAAATGTCTTATTTCTAAAACGCAATAGCCTAAAAACTCAAAAAAAATGTACTTTCTAAAACGCAATGGACTAAAAACACATAAAAATGTGTTTTACCTAAAACGCAATGCACCAAAAACACATACAAATGTCTTATTCTAAAACGCAATGGCCAGAAAACACTTAAAATGTCTGTTTTCTAAAACGCAATGGACTGAAAACACATAAAAAAATGTTTTACCTAAAACGCAATGCACCAAAAACACAAAAAAATGTCTTATTTGTAAAACGCAATGGCCAGAAAACACTTAAAAATGACTCATTCTAAAACGCAATTGCCTAAAAAACAAAAGAAAGTGTTCTCTGTAAAACACAATTGACTGAAAATACCTAAAAAAGTGTTTTTACCTAAAACGCAATGCACCAAAAACACTTCAAGAATGTGTTTTTCTAAAAAGCAATGGCCAGAAAACACATAAAAATGTTTTAGTTCTAAAACGCAATTGCCTAAAAACACCAAAGAAAGTGTTCTTTCTAAAACGCATTGAACCATGACAATAGTTTTGTCTGTGTTGTGAATTGTCTGTGATGTGAACTGTCTGAACCAATGCAGTTTACGAATGCAGTTTCCAGAGGCAATTTACAAAAAAAATAATTTTTCTGATGCATTTTTATTACAGCAATTACGCAATGGCAGCTCAACCCCGCCAGGGGCTGCCGCCCCTGGGACCCCGCTACCAGGGGCGCTGCCCCTGGACCCCCGCCAAGATCGTAAAACGCAATGACTAAATCAAAAACCCAGATCGTAAAAATGAAATTAAAGAATTTCTTACATGGATCGAAGTGATTTCTTCAACAATTGACGAATTTTGAATGGTTGAAACACTTATCAGCGCTCGAATCGAACGGATCAAGTGATTATCTTCAAAATCACCGGAAAAAACGAGATTTGGTATGAAATTAAAATGGGTTTTCTTTAAAAAAGCTGAAGAACACGTTGATCGGGTGTTTGAATCATTGATTGGTGATGAAAATCGCACTATAATGTAGTGATTATTGAGATAGAAAGTGAAGAAATGGTTGAAGATGGTGGGTTTTGAAAATGGTGGGTTTTGAAGTTACTGGGTTTTGAAAAGGAAGAAGAAAGAGTTGGATTGACTAAAATACCCTTTTGCTTTATTTTAAATGTTGCCACATGTCCTAATTCTATTGCTTCCTACACTTCCTAGGCAAAATAAACTTCCTATTTAATCTTTTCCCTATATAAATATACCTAATTAGTATATCTATGAACCCTTATTTAGATGTGTTTTCGGATGAAAAGTAATATATTAGACTTGTTTCTTAAATCATGTTAATTTTTGTTTATTCAAATATATTCAATTAATTTTTTTATGTTCGTTTATGTTTGTGTACTGTTCGTTTAGGCTTTAAACGAACGAACACGAACAAAAAAATGTGTTCGATTATATGTTCGTGTCCGTGTTCGGTTAAAGTTAAATGACCTATGTTCGTGTTCGTTCGGTTTGTTTACAGGCCTAATTAAACGGTTTGATGAATGATGAACCTGATGAAAGTGAATTGATAAAACAGTGATGAACTAGTTGAATGTGTTAAGAATATTTGAAATTTGCTGTGTTTGATCTGAATTGGTAAATGTACGGATAGGAAAATATGTTAATAAATCTGATTGGCTTGTACTGAATTGGAGAAGGTTCTAGAATGATTCCAACTGTTGTTACGAGTCGAGATCGTATGTGTCACAACCCCCAACCCCATCCTAGGAGCGGGAGCCGTGAACCAGTCAAGTGGTACCGATGTTTCTTAATTACACAGTGGAAAAATTCTTCATCAGGATCGTAGTTAGGAAATAATTTCAGAGTTTATAAAAACACCAACTTTTAATATTAAATAAATGGGCTAAAACCCATATTCAGTTCAATTGTTTTTATAGAGATAAACCCAAATAAAAAAAAAAACATAAATTTCTTCTTTTATTCAGGTATTTATAGCCACTTTATTTAAGCCTTCAGTGCTCCATAGCTGGCTTCTATTATCTTTACAACAAGTTACCTGAAACGTGTTTTGAAAACATTTTATTAGTGTATAAATACTGGTGAGTTCATTCCATTTTTATATAAAAATATATTGTTATACTTCACAACATTAAGGGTTTTTATATTTGTTTATATTTATCCGAAACTCAATCAGTATTTGTCACATGATGGCAGTTCCGATGTGACGGTGGTCATATTACTCATTGGCTAACTTTCGTCCAATAGAGCAGTTTATCACGTAATAGATATATAGTATATCTTACTATTGTCACTAGGAAATTCTTGTGACGGTGGTCATATCACTGTTGACCATTCTTTCAACTAGTGACTGTGGTTATAACACTTGTTGATCATTCTCTCAACTAGTGCCGGTGGCCGTATCACTGTGGATCGTTCTCTCAACTAGTGACTTTGGTCCTATCACTGTTGATTATTCTTTCAACTATTGATTTTAGTCATATTACTTTGGGTCCTGTCACTCAACAGTAACGGTTCCTGTTACACCCTTGGTGACTGTGGACTAGTAGTGTATACATTTATATATATATATATATATATATACAGTGTGAGGTTCATTGGGTAACACTAAAAAAGTGGGGAACGGTGGGGAACTGACTCAAACGAACTCCGATTGGATTCATTCCAGCGGCCTTGGAACCGGCTCGTCGAACCCTAACTAGGATCTTTTAACCCTAACCCCTAAATCATAACCCCTAAACCCTAAATATATTAGGGTTTGGCTTTTAGGGTTTAGCTTTATGGTTTAACATTAGAGTTTAGCTTTAGGGTTTAGTTTTAGGGTTTAGGGTTTAGCTTTAGGGTTTAGCATTATGGTTTAGCTTTAGGTTTAGCATTTAGGGTTTAGCTTTTAGGGTTTATAGTTTAGATTTTACGGTTTAGCATAGGTTTTAGCCTTATTTTTTAGCTTTAGGGTTTAGAGTTTAGGAGTTAGGATTTAGGGTTTAGGGTTAAGAGATCTTAGTTAGGGTTCGACGAGCCGGTTCGAACGTCGCTGTAATGAGTCCAATCAGAGTTCGTTTGAGTCGGTTCCCCGCTGTTCCCAAATTTTTTAGTGTTCCCCAATGAACCTTCCCCTATATATACATATATACACACACATACACACACACACACACACACATATATATATAGGGGAATGTTCATTTGATAAGAAAATTAAATTAATAAGAAAAAGAACAAATGGTACAAATGTAAAACATTAAATAGTTTTCTCTCAACTCATTTATTATTATCTTTAACTAATTAATTAGTCATAAACAATATCATCATCCACACTTAAATTTTTGCTTACACACATCAAAATTTATTCTACACGTTTTGAAATTTATCTTACACATATTGAAATTTATCTCACACAGCTCGTAATTTATCCTACATACCTCGTTATTTATGCTATACTTTACATTATATATATATATATATATATATTTGAAAATAAATTACAAATTTAATGTAGTTAGCTATTAAAAAGGAAGACTACCAATTAATGATCCATCTAAGCTTAACAATATACCCTTACACTAACATTAAATAAAAAATTAAATGAAGTAAAATGAAGCATTCTTATTGGTTGAAATTTCTTCTTTTTTATTCTTACAAAAAATTTCTTCTCATTTGAATAATATATATCCTGGATTTACACTATTTAATGTGTTACAGTTGTACCCTTTGTTCTTTTTCTTCTTAATTTAATTTTCTTCTCAAAGTTAAATAATATATATCGTTTAATTTTTATTATGATAGACATTAAAGTTTATAGTTTATAATAGAATATATTAAATATTATTTAAATCATATTTAAACATTATATATAGTACTATTTTGAAATAACAAAGCTATAAATAAAGGTTTAAATATATTATTACTAATATATGACATTGAATGTTCACGCCTCCACTAATAGGGCTGTAAATGAACCGAACGTTCAGCGAACAGTTCATGAACCGTTCGGCAGGAAGTTCGTCTATGTTCGTTCGCTTAATAAAGGAACGAACATGAACAAGAAATTTCGTTCGATTAGTTAAATGAACGAACATTAACA
Organism: Helianthus tuberosus; assembly: GCA_030545235.1. Taxonomy (NCBI): domain Eukaryota; kingdom Viridiplantae; phylum Streptophyta; class Magnoliopsida; order Asterales; family Asteraceae; genus Helianthus; species Helianthus tuberosus. The sequence continues at coordinate 11,514 of JARYGA010038618.1, forward strand.
GTGGTCTTGTTCGTTCGATTGTGTTCGTGAATGTTCGGTAAGGTGTTCGTGAACATTCGTTGATTTGCGTTCGTTTATGTTCGTATGTTTGTGTTTTAATTGAAGATCTTTGTACTTTCTTATATTTTATTTGTACTTTTTATATTATTAAACTTTTATTTATTTTATTACCCTAACAATTAAACTAGGAAACACACTTTCACCTTATTTATGCATCATTTCCCTTTTATTTCTCATTATTTACATCGTCGAATACGATCAACCTCCGTTCCACAATGAGGGATTCAAATTCGAGTGCTACGCGCTGGGCCATCTATCTTTATCCTTCATCGCGTTTGCCAAATTTATTTGTGTTCGTGAACCGTTCGCGAACACGCTCATTTCCTTAATGAACGAACACGAACATAAAATCTCGTTCGGTAAGTGTTCGTGAACTATTCATGAACACATTTATTTCCTTAACGAATGAACACAAACAAGGTCTTGTTCGTGTTTGTTCGGTTCGTTTACAGCCCTAACCACTAAACCATATTTGTGCTACTATTGGCTAACTCTTTGGCCAATAGTAACGAGTGTCAAGTAATGTATAAAACATCACATACTGGCAGCTATTGCAGAATACAAAAACTTATTCACTGTAAGTATAACTGATAAACAATTAGGATTTTGGAAAGCATTTTTAAATATAATTGTATCACAAAAAGGTGATAAAAAGAAGAATGACTCACAAACTGTGAGAAAAGAGAATGGATTCACTTTGTAACTTTAGAATTCAACTAAAAGCCTACCGGTAGAATCTTGGGTATAACTCCTGAGCTATTTAATAAATATATAATGCACTCACGTTAAATATAATAACCCAAATTCAACTTTATCAATACGACCCGAGACAGAACCCCAACGGACTTAGTCAGGCAGAGCCTTGACATGCGTTATGGGGGCCTAGATCAATCGGACATGGTATCGACTCAGTGATTAGGGGTTAAAACACTTAAAACGGGGTAGGGCTTTATTATTATTATAGGTGAAAAAATAATAAAAAGATAGAAATTTAGAGAGAGAAAGTTGGCAAGAGACACAGATGTGAGCAAAAGAACATGTAAGTTATCATCCTATTTATAGTTGCATTATACTTGGTGGCCACGAAAAACATTAAATTCTTTGAACGTTGCACACGTAATATTACAAATTCAAATCTTTAGTTTTAGTCATATTATTATTTTATTCAAAATGGGACATTTACGTCCACTTTAATTAAATGTAATTAATTCAGCTGCTTCACTTATTTGGCGCGTATAACGTCTAAAATATGACGTTTTATAAAACAATGAATATGTCATTAGGACAAGAATAATCTTATCTACATTTTGACCCAAGAAAAACGGAGTAAGTTCAAATATAATGTATTTTTATAATTAAATTATTAAACGGTTCCTAGGTCCGCCTAGGTACTTCATATTTCTAACAGTCAACTTACCCGTAATATATCCGTTTAATAATATAAGTTTTATATACTTTATTTTAATATAAATAAAATTGAGATGTTACAGTATGGTTTCGACCTGAGACCACTTAGTTACAACTCGAAACCAGACACCACAAATAAGGAACTCGAGACCAGCGAGGTTGTGATTCGAGACCTCCCTGGTTCCGACTCAAAGCCTGACCCGAAACCACGAGGTTTCGACTAAGAGAGCAAAACTTGAGACCTCCTAGTTACGACTCGAAATCCCACGGTTGCGACTCGAGATCTCTGTTTTCGAGTCGAGACCACATGGTTTCGACTGACATGATCCACTTAGTTATTGGTCTGTTAAATGCTTGGGCCCCACAACTGAATGTTACATTTTGGACTATATGTTTCTGTTACTGTTTACTGCTCATACGTTAGGTTAGGCCCAAATACTTTATACGCTGGTTTGACATGAATGCTATGAGTTAGAACGTGTAGGATATACGTTAGTTATTTGTACCCAAACCTGAACTATACTGGTAACTATAATAGGATGTGGTTGACCAGCAAACCAAACCAAGTAAACTGTCTGCCAAGCAAAACGAGGTGAGATCACAACTTTTACTAAAAGCATGTGTTCCCGGTGGTTGGGAAACAAAACAAACAACGCTATCTCCTTGTGTGGGATACAAACATACTTTTCTCCCTTTGTGTAGGACGCTCTGTTAATTACTATTTATATTAGATGCAACAAACGTACTAAACGAAACTCTATCACGAAGTCTCTACTTACTATACTGATTAGTCGCCGGGGCCTGGAGAACGGGTTATTAGTTGATAGCGCTATTTAGGTCTCACCAGCCTTACACCATGCCTGGATAGGATCGGTTGTGAACTAATAGACTCTGGCAAACCGTCAATGATGATAGACATTGAAAAACGGGGCACATTACGGAAACATACGGTCTCAAGTATTCGGTATTACGCAGCTTAGTAGCTTACATATGGGGTAGCTCCCCAGGGCATGATATAAATGAGTAACTTAACTACTTAAACACGTTTTATGGAAATTAAAACTGGACAAACCCGTGAACTCGCCAACTTTATGTTGACACCCTACTGCATGCTTTGCATGTACACAATGATTTAGGAGTTTGCAGCTTGGGGATGTGTAGTGGACGTCTTAACCCATGTGTTGGGTTCTTTAATAATCATGAACTATGAACTTATGTTTAAACCATTTTACCTATGCTTTCTCTATTTACCTAAATTGTCGTTTTGAACTTAAGAACTTTGGATTTAAACTTTAGCGGTCACTAATCGTATTGGTTTGGTGAACTATATTACCATTATTTTAATTGTTCAATATGATTGGTGGCTGGATCCTGGTCAGTCACACGCCTCGCGGTAGTACTCCGTATGTGGATTTTGAGGGTGTGACAAAATCCTACGCTATTTGTTATATATAGTAATACTAATGACTTTTCACACATGAGAGTAGCAACCAAGAGCAACAAGATTACAACAAAGGTATAAAGTAACCGAAATACACTAATCTTTCATTGGATATATTTAAACCACAAGAAACCTATAGATTCCACATCCTCAATAATATTAGTAGTCGAGACCTTTTAATATTCAAAAAAAGCTTTGTTTCTAGCTTTCCATATGCACCAATAGTATATAATAATAATACCTTGAATAACCGTTCTATAATAATAATACCTTGAATAATCGTTTTGTGAAGTTTCTATTTCCTTCATAACTTGTGTAACTCAATAAGATCTTTAATCATGAAAACGTATATTTGAGGCATATTACCCCATATGCTAATTTGATTCAATAAAACAACAGCCAAGTAACAAGAAGTAAAAAAGGTGATCTGTCGACTCCAACACATCTTCACATAAAATGAGTAAAACATGTTCAAACATACACATTCTCTATCTAAGCTTTTGAATTTTAAATAACCAAGCATGTTTAAATATTTACATTCAAACATTAGCATAGTGTTGTATTAACAGACACTCACGCAAATTCATACTAGCATGTTTCTTTATATTTTATTTAGTATCATAAATTTATTTTTATTGAAGCTCGGTAGCAACAAATTTGCTACTACTCTGTGCTTTCACGTAATAATTATGATAGTCGTCAATAGAAACATTGCAATGGTTCAACCCATTTAAATATAGATCATCTGGTCTAATTTTATAATCCTTTACAAATCGAATTTCACATAAATGAACTTCTTGTTTTTGGACATTTACTTTTCTGTGTTTGACAATTGTTGATTTGGTATACTGATGAAGTACTTCAATCTGAAAGTGAAGGTCAATAAGTCCTCCAATCAATTCTCAGCACCAGTTAATTTTCTATTTCAGCACATGTGTATCTTTTCTTTAGTTAGCATCGTGGGTATAAATAAAGGGGAAAATGAGATGTCGTTTTCACCCATGTTCTAGTGGCAGTGATGCATGGTCTTGTAATTCTCATTGCATGGTAAACCTTATATTATAGGGCTATGTTGTTTTGTTCAAGTAGCTGAGAAAATTAGTTATAATTCCTTCTAATTTCTTTCTAGTTCTGAGTTCTTAACTATAATTTCTGGCCATTTGGAATTGTGAATATGATACGTAACATTTGGTATTTGAGCCGACGTTCATATGGATACCCGCAACAAATTGAATGTTGAATTTCGTCAAGATATGGAGAGCTTCATGACCCGACAACAATCAGCCATGGATAGCCATGATACCCTCTTTGAAACTATTGATGTGTGCAAAATGTAACATATAAATTACATCAAATAAGACATAAAACTAACCGTTTTTTTAGTACTAATGCTTGAAAAAGTGTGTTTTTGTCTTCCTTTTGAACTTACATGACCAAATGAGCTTAAACAAACAAAAGGAACAAATATACAGCCAAAGCTAGCATAAATACAAAGAACAGGAATAAACGTGACATGCCCGACCCCTCGGCAGCATCCCCAAAGCAAAAACAAAGAAACAGAAGACTGACCACGGGGCCGTGCCCACTGGACACAGGGGCGTGGTCAGGCGCCTGCAGAAAAGACAAACCTGTAGAAGCTTCTATGCCCACCACGGGGGCGTGCCCAACTCAGCACGGGGCGTGGTCAATGCTAAGATACGCAGAATCTTGCAAAATCTTGATAGTACAGATACGCTTCTGCCCACGGGGCGTGCCCGCTGGACACGGGCCGTGTGGAACCCTCTGCAGACACATGCATTTAATGAAGGAAGAGAACAGGCTGGCCATGGGGGTCTGCCCGCTGGACACAGGGCCGTGGCCAGGGCTCTGTGCAGGCTATAAATAGGGGTGTTTGGTTTACTTCAAAGGCATCCCTTGGCAAACCACTACTCTCCCACTTTGCCACCACTCCACCACCAACACCCACCACCATCATCCATCATCCATCTTTAGAGTGTGTAGTAGTCTCGGGATCCAAGATTGATAGTAAGAGTTTTTACCAATCAAAGGCCATGTTTGGTTAAGCCTCTTACATCACTTGGTGAAGACAAGTCTTTTATGTATTACTTTTGATTTTTAATCTTTCGGCACTTTTTATTTGGTTTTGTATTAGTGAATTTAATAACTAGTTTCTTATGTTGAAGGTGAATTTTCTTTATCATTTGTCTGTGGTGTCTTGGCATTACTTTACTATCTATATAAAGTAAAATATTTACACCATTCATGTCTTCACGGTCTATATAGTGGCCTGTTGGCTACCTGGTCAGGGGTTAAAGGAATGGTTTAGTAAGGTTTTTGCCTTGTTCAGTGTATAGATCCTGCAAGGACCTGGGTCAAGCTTACTAGGACCTCCTTTAATACCCATTGGTATTGGTCCTATTAGATGGCGGTGCGAATAGCTTGATCCCCTCATATGTAAACTACTATTAATACATTAAACCGACTACTTGGGGTTGTAAGCTTGACCCCCTCATATGTAAACTACTATTAATACATTAAACCGGCTACTTGGGATTGTATCCCAGCTGACTTAAACCACTTAGCCGAGGGTAACGTCACCTTTAAAAGAGGGGCATACCACTTTTCACATTAATAACTTAATTAATTATCTTTCAATATTCCGACCCTTTCGGATTGTATCCTTGCTGACTCAAACCACTGGGTTGAGGGTAACGTCACCTTCAAAAGAGGGGCCTACTACTATAACTAAGATAATCTCTTAAAAAGTCCGAAAGTGCGAAAATCATCAAAGGGTACATTAAGGGCGAGTCAGATCCAAGTGATTCATCTTGTCTATCTGTTTTTATTTTATTTTTATTTCTGCATTTTAGTTTTTATTTTCAGGTTTAAAACCTTTTCTCAAAAAATTTAGATTGATTAGACGTTGAGGATAAACCGATACGAAATGCTCTTGTGTCCTTGGACGACCTCGGTATCTTACCAACGCTATACTACGCTCACGATGGGTGCACTTGCCCAAGTGTGTGTTTAGTGTTAGTAGAATATCGTGTTTTATAAATTTAAAACTTGATTAATGTGTAAAATGGGCTTAAAATATCAATAAAAACATATCACGCTTTGCACACACCACTATCATCACCCGCTGTAACACCCCACCCGTAACCCGGGTAATTATGCACAATTGATACACTTAGAGCGGAAGCAAACTGAACTTTCATTAAAACATATAACAGTTTGAGTACAACATATTATTTATTTACAATATTCCACATCTAAGAACTTCTAGATCTTCTTATCTCAGTTGTCTTCTCTCTATTCCTAAGAGTATCTCATTGATTACCTGTGACATGTATACTCATATGACGTCAGCTATATACCGGTGAGCTCATGTTATACAGTTTATATAAACAACACAATTGACATGCATGAAACATGGGTTGTGATATTTTGGGCCAAGGGCAACCCTGTGCCATTCATGACCTTTTCACAACCACCAGTAATGGGCTTGTCATACCCCCGACCATCGCATAGGTATGGTAGTGTCGTGATGCATACAAAGAACCCTATCCTCTTTTCAGCCAGTTCCGACACATCCCATTAAGCATATAAGGATCCAAATATACCCCTACCGATAATTGCACATTACAACATTCTTATATTATTACCAGTTCAGACAAAACGAGTATACAATCATAGTTTTATAAATAAACATGATAACTCACATGTTTAAGGGTTGCTTTATAGGTCCTTAACCTTTGCTAACACAATCAGGTACTATCTCAGAGTCCTGACACAATTACATAATCATAGGTTAGGCGGTGATACACTTAAGTAATCATCATCATTGTTGGATATTGGTTAACATTACCTTGTTTAAGCATGGTTGATCAGTCCATGCCTAACTAAGGGTAGGCTACCCAATACCCACCCCTGACAATAACCCAATTACCTAAAAATAATACTAACACTACTACTACTAATAATAATATTACTACTACTAATAATAATACTAATAATAACTACTAAAAATAAATTATAAATAACTAAACATAAACTTAAACGAGAGCATACTTTAAAACTATCTACGACACGTTGATGTAGAGTTTCCCTACTCCTGCTCCTACTAGTGCTCCAAAAACGACTATTAACAACACCCAACGGGGTATCGTATGCTCGAGATTCTCTTTATACTAGAGCGTTCCCGTTAAAAACTGATACTCGAAAAAACAATTGGGACTTCTATTTAAAGGAAGCAAGCAAACACCTCAAAACATCTCTGTGGGATTCAACTGACATGCCTACTTTCCTGCTTGACCTGCTAGCTTGCTTGCTTATATATATTAATTCAGCTTCTTCACTTGTTTTTTTCTCGTATAACTTTCAAACTGCAATGTTTTATAAAACGATGAATATGCCACTAGGACGAGCTCATTTTTATCTATATTTTAACCCAAGTTTTGTTAAAAATGGTGTAAGGTAAAAAAAAATATATTTAACTATTAATATTAAATGGTCTCCTATAATAGCCAATGCTCGTCAAGATATTTCACATTTCACACAACCATCTTACTTGTTCAACAATATATGAAATATAAATTACATATTTCATACATTTATAACCAATACATTAATGTTCGGGGTACTACATCCTTCCCTCCTTACAAAAATTCCGCCCTCGAAATTTGTCATCACTTAAAAAGATGAGGGTACTTTTCTTTCATTATGTTTTCTAATACCCTTGTAAATTTGGGTGCAGGACATGCGTTCCACTTGACTTTGACTAACGAGATTTCCTTCTTGCGTAACTTTTTAATCTTCCTGTCTTCGATCAGGTTAAGCTTTGTTCCCAGCTCCTGTTGGAAACTTTGCCAAAATTTAGATGTGAAATGACTATCTCTGTTTGATATGGTCGATACAGGTACCCCATGTCGTGAGACTATTTCTTTGATGTAAATTTGAGCTAGCTTGTTCATCTTATATTCCTCACGAATTGGCAAGAAGTGTGTAGACTTGGTCAATCTGTCCACTATTACCCAGATAGTATCATAATCGTGACTTGACCTTGAGAGCTTCGTGATAAAATCCATGGTGATTTTCTCCCACTTCCACTCGGGAATCTCTGGCTGTTGTAAGTATCCAGAGGGCTTTTGATGTTCTGCCTTCATCTTAAGGCATGTAAGACACTTTTCCACATAATGGGCAATAGATCGCTTCATTCCCAGCCAACAATAATCACTTCTTAGATCCTTGTACATCTTGTCACTGTCGGGGTGAATGGAATACTTAGACTTATGGGCTTCCTCTAAGATTATATCTTGTAGTCCTCCAAAACTAGGAACCCATATCCTATTGTTGAACCTTAGGATATTATCGTTTCCCACTGTCAACCGCTTTAGTCTCCCAATCCTTCTTTCTTTTACAATATGGTTCTCTTTTAAGGCTTCTTGTTGTATATTCATAACTTGATCTAAGAGACTAGTTTTAACCTCTATTCTGGTTGCATGAATTCTTGTTGGTTGAAGTTTCTCTTTCTACTTAGAGCATCTACTACTACGTTTGCCTTACCTGGATGGTAATGGATCTCACAGTCGTAATCACTTAATAACTCCATCCATCGTCTATGACGCATATTGAGCTCTTTCTGCTCGAATATGTGCTTTAAACTTTTATGGTTAGTAGAGATAGTACACTTTGTACCTTAAAGATATTGTCTCTAAATTTTCAATGCGAACACTACGACACCAAGTTCCAGATCATGGGTTGTGTAGTTCCATTCGTGAAACTTCAATTGTCGAGAGGCATTGGCAATTACTTTGCCTCTTTGTATGAGTACACATCCCATACCATAATGCATCACAGTAGACGACAAAATCTTCAGTTCCCCCAGGAAGTGACAGTACTGGGGCGCTACATAACTTTTGATTTACCATTTTAAAGGCTTCTTGTTTAGGTCCCCAATTAAACTTAGAGGCTTTCTGGGTTAGCGTGGTTAATGATGTTGCAATCTTTGAGAAGTCTTGAATAAACCTTCTATAATATCCTGCTAACCCTAGAAATCTTCTGATTTTAGTGCGATTCAATTGACATGCCTACTTGCCTGCTAGCTTGCTTATATATATTAATTCAACTACTTCACTCGTTGTTCTCGTATAACTTTCAAACTGTAACGTTCTATAAAACGATGAATATGCCACTAGGACAAGCTCATTTTATCTACATTTTAACCTAAGTTCGTTAAAAACGGAGTAAGGTCAAAAATACTATATTGAATTATTAATATTAAACGGTCTTCTACAATAGCCAAGGCTCGTCAAGATATTTCACATTTCACACAACCATCTTACTCGTTCAACAATATATGACATATAAATTACATATTTCATACGTTTATAACAAGTATATTAAGGTTCGGGGTATTACACTCGCTTGCAATCCTTGGAGACTAGCCACTCCGATGGGTACATTGGTAGTTCTTCTTGGTCATCCAAAATGAACTAGCCTTTTTTTTTGTCCAAATTAGCAGCAAACCAAATTGTTTTTCACCAAGTTTATTAGCACTAACCCAATTGGCTGGGTGTATGTGTGAGTAGTACTTCGAGTTCGCGAAGATTCCGGTCGAACAACCAGGTTCATTGGTATTTCATTTAGTGGGAATTGCTTTCAAGTGGTATCGTTGGTATACCAAGTTGAAGGGTCCGATAACGTGGGAGGAACTTACTCAAGCGACATTGCAAAGATTTGGTTCGGCGGATTTTGAGGACCCGTCTGAGTCCTTCTCCCTCTTGAAGTAGTCAACAATAGTAGCAGCTTATACTGAGTCGTTTGAACAAATTTCCAACTGAATTGATGGCCTACCAAAGTTTTATCTAAATGGGTGCTATGTTACAGGATTGAATGACGGAATCGGATATTTAAGGTTAAGCTTAAAAAAACCCCAAACTTTTCGGAAGCAATCGGGCTCGCATGTATGACTGAGGATGTCACACCCCAACCAATGGCGGAAACATCAGGATGAGATGAAGAAATTGCTCAAAACATCATAACACTATGTGACAATATAATTTAAATTCAAATTTCATATCAAGACTAAAAATGTTATACATAGATCCAAATAAAAGACAACATTGTTTCAAAACATAACATCAAATAACAAATTAATCTAGGTGTGTTTCTAAATCCACCTAAATCTTGTTTCTTCACATAACATCGTCTCGTCTATCAACCTGCAACATGTATTAAAATATATCAACAAAAAAGATGGTGAGTATACAAGTTTTCATACACAACATAATATAGATTAAAAATTTTAAAGTCTCGTATCCAACATGAATCACAATATGCAAGTTACTAATATGCTGAAACGGTGTACTATATGTTCAAACCCAAGTATACAACGCATTAATTTTGCTTATCCCAAAAGAGTAGCGGGAGGTTAACATGTTTAACATAACAATACCCCAAGTTTCGTGGGCGGTGCGTTAATCCTATAGCGCTATAATTGTTAAGGTAGACTAGCAAAGTTAATGAGCATATATCGACACAAAAAGTTTACATAGCGTACAAGATTCCCAAGCATCATATAGTTTCATGTTAAGCATGGATAGAGATTAAAATAGTTTAAGTGTCGTGTGATTTTGTATATCATACATGTTGCACCCAAAGTGTAAAAAGGAAAATGGGTTCGAGTATACTCACGGTTTTGCAAGCTTTCCACTTGATAATCCCACGAGTATTGGTTGATTAGTATGGAACACCGTGTCCTTCTACATGAAGAAACATAGGCGTGTGAGCATTGGATGTTAACGGAGGAGTAAAGATTTGGAGTTTAAATTTCATGAAAGTATACATATGAGAAAGTAATCATCTAGCACACATTATATATGTTTATGACACTATGAAACTCAAAAGAGTTAGAATGTTTTCATGGGTCAAAATGCCCATTAGAATCGTAACAAGTATCATAGTCTTAGATGATGTAACTTAACACTTTGACAAATAACCACTAGGTTATCATCCAGGGTTTGGTTACTTAGGTAATATATAGGTTATATAGATATCATAATGTCATATAAGTCAAGCATGAGCTAGGAGGATGAATCCTCCATTTAGGAGCCTCTTTTATATTTCACATAAGTCATGCATGAGCTAGGAAAGACAAGTCTTCCATTTAGGTACCTCTTTGGTGTCCACCACTACACATGTTGTCATAGACAACAAGGAGGGTCATGAACATACAATAAGGAATGAAATAACTATAACTAATCTAAGAACATCAAGTGATGTGTGGATTTTTAAGTAGGATAGCCCAAGCTAACCTTATAATCACACAATCTTCAAGTTTTAAGCTTGTTCATCATTTGCGGACAAAAAACCCTATCAAAAAAGAATGTTTATGAGGATTAACCTCTAGATTTTACATTTCACAACCTTGTTTTTAAGCCCAACTAACCATAGATTTGTTTATGAGCATAAGGACATAGGAATGTGTATGAGAAACCTCAAGTTTTAGTAGTTTAACAAGTGTTTAAATCAAATAGAAAGTTTTCTTCACTTTGATGCCTGTTTTGGTGATGTTCCAGGCCTTGGTTTTCAATGGAAAACATGTGGAAACATACCTAATGTTGTTCCAACTGATTAGAAAGAAGAATCAAAGAAAAAGGTTGAAAAATGAAGTAGTTATGCTCACTTAAGCAAGTTGTGATGAATCTGTCCTAGCTTCTGATTATCAGCTGATTAAGAGTGATTTGAGAGTGAATTTGTGAGTTTGTAAAGTGGAAGTAGTGTGGAGGAGGTTTGGGTTTTATAGGGAAGGATTAGGGCAAAGTTTGGTGAGCATTAAATGAAGAAAACACAACTTAAAACTCAACTAAACACACAAACTCGTCCAATCAGCAAAGTTGATCAAGTTTCCTGCGGATTCGGCTTGCTCGCGGGCCGCGAGGCAGCAAAGGCCCCGGGTCGCGGCCTGGGAGCCGCTCCAATGGTGGTTCAAGTTTGATTTTTGTTATATTAACCCCCTAGACTTTTATATATTGATGTTTTAAGGTGTTTGTTAGAGGTTTTAGGCATAAGGAACATAAGTAAGGGTAGGTTATGTAATTTTATCATAAACCAAATATAAAAACACATATAAACAAGTATGAATAAGTTTATTTGTTAGGATTTAAGTATCGTATTCGCATAATTTGCACATATAAGTCACGGGTTTGCATGTCTAACGTGTTTTGCATAAATGGTAAATAAAGTATCATATGTTTAACCAATTCAAACATATGAACATGTATGGAATGTGTATAACATGAATGTAAAGAAAATATGAATTTCATTATGATCCAAGTCTTGGATTTTACAACGATTACAACGAAAGAACGATTACAAGAATACAAGACTTCCAAAAATAGAAATACAAGCAACGGTTTCTAATTATGGAAAGTATGAAAAAGCTAGGCGTTACAGTCTCCCTCCTTTAGGAAATTTCAACCCGAAATTTAGGAAGAAGTAACAAAAGGTTGCGGATACTTTGTCTTCATATCACTTTCGAGTTCCCAAGTAAATTCAGCGCCACGTTTCCCTTCCCATCGAACCTTAACGATAGGAATTTGACTGTGCCTCAGTTTCTTGACACCTAGGTCCATGATTTCGACGGGTTTCTCCACAAAATGCAAAGTCTCGTTGATTTGAAGATCTTTGAGCAGAACTTGAAGTCCTTCTTCAGCTAGACACCTCTTGAGATTTGAGACATGAAACGTTGGATGAACGTTGTTGAGTTCTTGAGGTAAATCGAGTCGATAAGCCACTTTGCCAATCCTCTCGAGTATCTTGAAAGGACAAACATAGTGAGGGGTAAGTTTTCCCTTTTTACCAAAATGAACTACTCCTTTCCAAGGAGATATCTTGAGTAGTACATGATCACCAACGTTAAACTCCAACGGTTTGTGTCTCTTGTCCGCATAGCTCTTTTGTCGACTTCTAGCCTTGAGTAGATTGTCACGGATTTGAAGAATCTTATCCGCTATTTCTTGTACGAGATCAGGGCCAGTAAATTGTTTGTCACCAATCTCATGCCAGCTAATAGGAGAGCGACACTTGCGACCATACAATGCCTCGAAAGGCGCCATTTGAATACTGGAGTGGTAGCTATTATTGTACGAGAACTCGATCAATGGTAAATGCACATCCCAACTACCACAAAATTCGATGACACAAGAACAGAGCATGTCCTCTAGGGTTTGGATAGTACGTTCAGTCTGTCCATCCGTTTGGGGATGAAAGGTCGTACTGAGATTCAAGTGGGAACCCATAGCGGACTAGAAAGTTTGCCAAAGACGCGAAGTGAAACGACCATCACAGTCAGAAATGAAGTCAATGGGGATACCATGACGACATATGATTTCATCAGTATAGAGTCGAGCAAGTTTCTCAACCTTGAAATCTTCACGAATAGGAATGAAATGAGCTGACTTGGTCAAATGATCGATGATTAGCCAAATGCTATCGTGACCAGACGATGTGCGAGGAAGTTTGGTTATGAAGTCCATAGCAATGCTATCCCATTTCCAAATGGGGATTTCAGGTTGTTCGATTAGACTAGAAGGGCGTTGATGCTCAACTTTGACTTTCGAACAACTGAGACATTTTGAAACGTAGATGCAATGCCCTTCTTTATACCAGGCCACCAATAGGATGTACGTAGATCGTGGTACATCTTGTCAGCACCAGGATGAATGGAGTATCGGGATAGGATGTACGTAGATCGTGGTACATCTTGTTTAAAATGATATCACGAAGATTGTTGCGATCTGGCACCCAGATGCGATCAAGGTAGTATTGGAGTCCATCTGATTTGGTTACAAGTTGGTCGATAGAAGCACCTCGGATTTTGACAATTAGGCTACCTGTCACACCTCGAAATATCAGAGCTGGCGTGACTGGACTGGTATCTTCATTGCACAACGGAAGCAAAAAGCTAAGACTTCTAGAAAACGAACGCCCACTAAGTACTCGAATTCCCATGGGTTCTCCTATTCCAGCCGTTCCATAGTTATGAAAATGCAACCGAGAAAGAACATGCGAAAAATCAACATAAAGTTGAGCGAGTTCATAGTTTGTTTTGAAAAAGATTTAAAACAAATATTTTTGATAACCGGTTTAAGTAATGTCGAGAGAATGTAGTAAAACCATTTTCTTTGGCATGTCATTTGAAAATCTTGTGTTTGTAAAAATTGTATAAACGTCAATGTCCGCGTACGACAAAGACAACATACCCGCTTGAGCCTATAATCCACCCCGTGCTAGCAAGTACCTTGCCAAGCCGTTTACTCAAGACGGCCGACTAGCAGGTGATTATAGTTCAAATTAGTAGCGAGGACTTCACTGTACAGTTTTAGAGACCCTACGGCCTTAGTGAGTAGTGGACCATCCAGTCCTTGTGTCATTGGGCCTTTGCCCACGTCCTTGGGCCTTTGCCCACGTTGTTAAAACTCATGCAAGTTTCGAAAACCTTGTATTGTTGTAAGAACCGGTAAGTTTAGCATGAACTCTTCCTAAACCATTTGAGTTCGCTGAAATCCTGTTGCGAAATGGTTTAGGAATATCTGATTTTTGTTTATCAAAACATTGTGTTTTAGCAAAACTTTCATGTCTTTCCACCCCCGAAAACATTTATAAAAATGTAAAACAGTAAAAAGTGGGGGTTATGAATTCACCTTGATGTTCGTGTGCAAAGCTAGCTTAATGTGATTTCGTGATGTTGTTCTAAGAATGTGAACTTGCTAGCATGCAATCTATGACATTCCTACAAAGGAATACTTATAAGTTTCTAAATAAACGACGTAGTTAAACTACGTGTCCGAGCTCTACCGAATTGTTAACTAAACGACTCTAAGGTAGTGTTATGATCTTGACTTAGAATAACCAATCTATGGTTATTTGATCCCATTTATATTCGGGATAAGTACTAAGTCCCAAAATGACTTAGTTTCCGAATGATTAGGATACATATATTTATATATAAATATAAATATACTTACGAAGTCGTGTTAGTTGTCGCGAATAGAAATACGTAGATGCATAGCGGTACATGTCGTGTTCGGTTTAGACGTTTGTAACGAATAATTTTTATAAGACTATTCGAAGTCGTGACACTCGAAATAAATATAAATAATTACATTTATGTTATATATTTTCCGACACTAGACATTTGAAATACGATTTCCGAATTTTGGGCGTTTAAAATAAACATAAACATTATATTCGTTTGTAAAAACATTCGGAAATATCGATGTTTGAAATAACTATAAGCGTTATATTTATTTTAAAGAAGTACCAGTTTCGTAATCTTGTAACGTCGTCAAAATAAATATACATATAGTTATATTATACAATACTCGGATTCTCGTTGGACGTCGTAATTTAAATATAACACATATCGTGTATCCGGTTTTTAACGAGAAACGGACAGAGTTTCCTCTGTTTTTGGAATAAACTGACAACTCAAGTTGTCGTCTTTTGTCAAAACTCAACAATTATTCAACAAACTATATATATAATCTTTGTCAAGTATGTAAAAATCGTAAATAAATCACTATATAAACGATGGTATGAGCTCGGTTCGCATATTCTATTAATCTAAAAATAATGTAAACTAACTCATTTGACTGTCGTTGACCGTGGGTTTGACCGGTTGACTTTTATTGACTTTCTGACCGGTTTTGACTTGAATCCGAACCTGTGGAACCGAAACAAATTTGAAGTGAACCGAAACCCTAATCAAAACTAAACTGTATGCTCCGAAACTGACCCGAAATGATGTTTGACTGGCGTTGACCAGGTTTAACCAGTCAGCTCGCTGAGTTGACTCGGTAGACCTGGAACCCGAACTGAGCTGACCCAAATCCATCCTGAGTTGACCCGCGCACGAGTCGAGGCCTAAGCAACTCCCAAAACTGAGTCAGAACCAAAACATCACCACAACCACACCGTCATCTTCACTATTTTTGTCATAATCAACATCACCTGTGTCAGACCCCCAAAATACCACATGCGTTAAACCCCCTCTAGGCGTGTGACGTACAAGGATCAAAGCCACCAATCACATTGAACTACGCATGATATTTAAATAAAACATTCCCTTCATTTCAAAATATAAATCCAAATCATAAGTTAAACCAAAGTAGATGTTCAGCGGAAGCATAATGTAAACTATAAATCAAATGTTTCAAAACATGTGTTCATAATCAATGAAGCAAGTATCCAAGAGTCTCAACCCATCACCACTCCAACACTCCTAGATAGCAAGTCCATATCAAGAATCTAACGACCTGCAAGCATGTAGACAAGTGTGTCAGACGACGCTGGTGAGTTCAAAGTTTTGTTAACGCGTTTAGTTACCAGTTATGAGTATAAAATAGTTCAACGATTTGATTTGATGTTGTTATTAACTCGATTACCGCAGATGGCTACTAGATTTATTTGCCCAACCCCAATGTCTCTATCAAAACATTGGTCAAGTGGTTAAGGTAATTAGTTCACGCCCGTCCTCCCCGGTACAGTGTGAGGGTGCCAAACCTAATAGCGCTATCAACTAATAACCTCGTTGCTTCCCCGAAAACTATCGGTAGATGTAATAACCAACATCCCAATAACCCGACGTTCCTCCCTGAAACAATTACCAGATTTCCCTCCCTGGGATGCATGCTTGGAAAAGAGCAGTGAACTCACCTTAGTTTGATCGGTATGATTAATTACTTGCTCACACTTAAACAGTCACAGCCTATGGTATTCATGTCTACGCAATTAGTTTTCATTGGCATGGTTCATGTATAATTCACAAACATGGTGTGCATTCGAACATCTTAACAGTTATTCAAGTTCATACGACTCCACAATTCTCATGTATGTTTCACAACGGTGTTAACAGTTACATGTACTACTCATGTATGTATCTTAACAGTCAATGTTCATTTCATTTACAGACAGTAATAGAGTTTTGTCACAAAGAACCATTCATATCATTCAAGTTCCAACAACAGTCTGATCTATCTCCTAGACGGCGAAACTTCAACCGACGAAACACTGAGATGTTTCGTCGATACCATGGGTGACAAATCTCTAGATGTTTCGTCGATGTGAGGGGTGGCAAAACACCAGGTGTTTCGTCGACTACTCTTAACAGTTTCATCATTTCATTAAACCCTAATATTCACAGTTTCCTTATCGCAGATTACAATTCAACCAGTTTCTGGTTTTGCCATGCAAGCACATCATGTTTTTACTCTCGATTAGTCTACCAATAACATCATTAATCACCATAACATTATCCCTCATCATTCATTATAACAGTTAGCATGAATCATTATTGTAACCCTAATAGTTCATCAACTAGGTACAACATCAGAATCACAAACAAGCATAATCTAACAATGACCATAGAAACGCATCATTCCTAATCTCGTAATCGTGGATCAAAACAGCTAATCAATCAAAGAAATATCATGCGCAAGATTCACTATATCACAATACTACATGCCAAGATTAATCTGTCAATCGGACCGAGACACTAACCGTGGTATCGGAAAGATAAGTTTGATTCACGGGGAAAATAGGCTTCACAAGAGGAGAGAACTGCCGTCGAACTCCCAAGAGTGGTTTAGGGTTTGCTAAAAGTGTTTCGTAACCCTAGAGTATGTATATATAGTCGAACAGTCAGCTGGGCCTCATCTGGGCCGAAGGCCCATGCGACGAAACACTCCCCGGCAAAACACCCATGTTTCGTCGACCAGGGTTATGGCAAAACTCCATGTTTCGTCGAGTACAGTTGGTTGTTGCATTAATGTTTCGTCATGCATAGTTTTAATTTGCAAGAGTTTACTAGTTTATAATAGGTTTATATTAATTAACCAATCCATAATGCAACACACACTCAAATAAATTTCAAAGACAGAGTTTGTAACAAGTGATGTGTCAAAGGGAAGACCTTGAAAACTTGGGTTGTCACATCATCCCCAACTTGAAAGAAATTTCGTCACGAAATTTGATAAGTAACCCAAAACCGTAAGGTGTTAGATCAGGATGACTGTGGAATTTCTGCGGGTGCCACATCATCCCCAACTTGAATGGGAATTTCGTCCTAAAATTCACTAGTTGTGCCAGACTTAGGTTTGTCAGACTTAGACTTAGACTTGTCATTTGGGAATAAATGTGGGTACTTGAGCTTCATCTGATCCTCGCATTCCCACGTGAACTCTGGTCCACGTCTTGAGTTCTAACGAACTCTCACGATCGGAATACGGCTGTGCTTACGAACCTTGACTTCCCGGTCCATAATTTCAATTGGTTCTTCGACAAACTGCAACTTGTCATCAATATTTAACTCTTGAAACGGTACCACGAGTGTCTCGTCAGATAAACACTTCTTTAGTTGTGACACGTGGAAAACATCATGAACGTTACCCATCTCAGCAGGTAACTCTAACTTGTAGGCCACCTTACCAATACATTCCAGAATTTTGAATGGCCCAACATAACGTGGGTTAAGCTTGCCGCGTTTCCTAAAACGCACCAAACCCTTCCAGGGTGAGACCTTCAACATAACACGATCATTAACTGCGAACTCCAATGGTTTCCTACGCTTATCAGTGTAGCTTTTCTGATGGTCGCGCGCTGCTGCCATCCGATTCCTAATCTGAACAATCTTTTCTGAAGTTTTCAACATAAGTTCAGGGCCTGTGACCTGGCTGTCACCCACCTCAGCCCAACAGAGAGGTGAACGACACTTTCTTCCGTACAATGCTTCGAGTGGAGCTGCCTGGATGCTGGTATGGTAGCTATTGTTATAAGAAAACTCTATCAAAGGTAAGTGTTTCTCCCAAACCTTGCCAAAATCAATCACGTACGCCCGCAACATGTCTTCTAGTGTCTGGATGGTTCGTTCACTTTGACCACCCGTCTATGAGTGATAAGCAGCACTCATGTCGAGGTGTGAGCCAAACGATTTGTGCATCGACTGCCAAAATCTGAAATGAAACGCGGGTCACGATCTGAAATAATAGAAGTTGGCACCCCGTGCCTAGAAACCACCTCCTTGAGGTATAGAACAGCTAATTGTGAGAACTTATCCGTTTCCTTGATCGCTAGAAAGTGCGCTGACTTCGTGAGACGATCAACGACCACCCAAATTGTGTCGTTCCCGTTTTGAGTTCTAGGTAGTCCAGTGACAAAATCCATTGCGATTTGCTCCCATTTCCACATGGGTATTTTTGGCTGTTGCAGCAATCCAGACGTTTTCTGATACTCCACTTTAACCTTCGAGCAGGTCAAACATTTACTCACATAAGTCGCGATATGAGCTTTCATCTTTGGCCACCAATACATGACCTTGAGATCCTGATACATCTTATCCGAACCTGGGTGAACAGAGTATCGAGATTTGTGTGCTTCATCCATCACAAGATCCATGAGGTTACCGAAAAAAGGAATCCATACACGTTCCATGAAGTAGAGTAGACCATCCGATCTCTCTACAAGTCGTTTCTCCATGCCCCTTAAGTTCTCTACTTCAATGTTTTCCTCCTTCACCGCTTCAGCTTGTGTAGAACGGATCTGGTCAGGTAGGTTAGAGTGAATGGTGAGCTGCAAAGCGCGAACACGTTTGGGTTTCGATTCCTTTCGACTGAGAGCGTCAGCTACCACGTTGGCCTTACCCGGATGATACTTGATTGCACAGTCATAGTCATTTAAAAGTTCTACCCAGTGGCGCTGTCGCATATTTAAATCATTCTGGTCGAAAATATGCTGAAGGCTCCTATGGTCGGTATAAATAGTGCATTTAGTACCGTACAGGTAATGCCTCCAGATTTTGAGCGCAAATACTACGGATCCCAACTCCAAGTCGTGTGTCATATAATTCCTCTCGTGAACCTTCAACTGTCGAGAGGCGTAAGCTATCACATTGTTGCGTTGCATCAGCACGTAACCAAGACCCTGTATAGAAGCATCACAGTATACTACAAAGTCTTCTGTATCTTCAGGTAGAGACAAAATCGGTGCACTATAGAGTTTCTGCTTTAACAACTGGAAAGCCTCTTCTTGTTTCATCCCCCATGAGTATACAACGCCTTTCTATGTCAATGAAGTAAGAGGTTGGGCGATCTTCGAAAAGTCCTTAATAAACCTACGATAGTACCCAACGAGTCCAAGAAATTGTCGCACCTCTGAAGGAGTCTTCGGTGCAGCCCAATTTTTGATAGCATCAATCTTTGCAAGATCCACGTGTATCCCTGATTCGTTCACAATGTGGCCAAGGAGTGTACCTCTCGAATCCAGAAGTCGCACTTAGAAAACTTTGCATAGAGTTGCTCCTTCCTCAGGAGTTCCAAAATAAGACGCAGGCGCCACTCATGATCTTCCTTGCTCTTCGAGTAGATCAAAATGTCGTCGATGAATACTATAATGAAATCGTCGAGATACGATTTGCATACACGGTTCATGAGATCCATGAAGACCGTTGGCGTGTTCGTCAATCCAAACGGCATAACTAAAAACTCATAGTGCCCATAACGCGTTCGAAAAGCCGTTTTAGGAACATCCTCCTCTCGGACTCTCATCTGGTGATAGCCCGATCTTAAGTTGATCTTCGAATAAAAATTTGACCCTTGCAACTGGTCAAACAAGTCGTCGATGCGTGGCAATGGGTAACGGTTCTTGACAGTCACCTTGTTGAGTTCCTGATAATCAATACACATGCGAAAGGACCCGTCTTTCTTCTTTACGAACAAAACTGGGGCTTCCCAAGGCGAAGAGCTGGGTCGAATAAAGCCCCTATCCAGTAACTCTTGCAGTTGATTAGATAACTCCTGTAATTCTCCAGGTGCTAAACGGTAAGGAGCACGAGCTATCGGGGCTGCTCCTGGTGCAAGATCAATCTGAAATTCCACTTGACGGTGAGGAGGTAAACCAGGAAGTTTCTCAGGAAACACATCGGCAAATTCGCGTACAACTGGCAGATCCTCGATCTTTCTTTCCCCTGACGGAGTATCAGTAACAAGTGCTAAAATAGCAGGATACCCCTTTCGTAGACATTTCTGTGCTTGCATAGCTGAGATGATACCAACCATCGCACCACTGCGATGCCCCTGAACCGACAGCCAATCCATACCAACCACTATATCAAAACTACCGAGGGTAACAGGAAGGAGATCAATATCAAACACTTAACCCACCAGATCTAGTTTACACCTGTAGGATCGAGATTCGATCAAAACGAGTCGGTCTGAGTCAAATTTGAGTCACTAGAAAGGCGAAAACAGACTAGTAACCTTGAATCAATGTTAGAATAGGAGTAGAAGTAGAGAAATACACTTTAAACAGGTTTTCCATTGATATTAGACGTTTTTACACATAGAGAATTTTGGCAGCACTTCGTGTCAGAAATCTCCAGAAGTTGCAAATGAAAAACACAACACCTCTATTTATAGGGTTTCCAGTTCGCACGAGGACACATGTTCACTTTGCACGAACTGACATCCTCCAGTTCGTGCGACCTGGCCCTAACCAACCACTTCGTGCGAACTGGCTCAATAACATACAAAACATAACGTTTAAACCTATTACACGTACTTGACACGACCTAGACTGATGACGTAGGCGATAGACATTGTGCACCAACAAACTCCCCCTTGGATATTGCCGCAGTCTTCAGTCAGCCTGTCTTCAAAACTTTCTTCACAAAGACTTGAATTTTTCTTCTCTCTGTTTCGGCTGTTTCAACAACATCTTTCTGAGCTTTTCATTCTCTTCAACAGCTCTCTTTTCCTCTTCAGCTAACCTTTGAGAAACAGTAGCTCGAAGAATCCTATCTTTCTCTTTGCGTTCCTCCTTCAGCTTCTTTGCTTTCAGAGCTTCTTCCTTTTCAATCTCTCTCCATCTCGATGACCACATATTTTAAGAATTTATTCCTTTCTGAAAACAGATTGTAACAACTTTCTGAAATTGCAGAGCTTGATCTTTATCTTCAGCTTTGTACCCAATCTTGTTTACGAAAAAACACTCGATATCCTTCGTAGAGCAATTCACAATCCACATTGGATCATACAGATGAATGTATCTTCTTTCATTCTCAAACTTGTAAACAATCACAGCTTCGGTCATCAAGCAACTGTACACCCAGCATACAAACCCTTCATGAAAGTTCTGTTCCATTTTAGGTAATGGAATATTCTTTATGACTCTTGGCTTCTTGATCTGCAAGATTATTTCTTCAATGCCTGTATCTGGATCAATTCTCTTCACTTTCTTCGGTTGATGTGGCTTCCAGTGTTTAAAGTCTCTGAATGCTTCAAACTTCATTAAGCCCCAAGTAGGCATATCACGTTCTCTGACCGGATAAGATAATGTTCTGACTTTGGGCAATTCTTCGACATCCCACCAAGGCAGAGACATAATATCCTGAATATACACGAAATACTGAACGCCAAACTCTCTTCTGATTGCATAAGCATTCACTTGTGGCAGATAACCCCAACTTATTATATCACCAAGAGAAATTTCTCTATCTCTCTTGTAAAACTTCAGTGGTCTTTTAAACTTTCTTTCAGTATCTTTTCTGAACCACTTCTTCTTTTCTTCAAGTCGTTATTCTTTTGACATTTCTTGAAAACTTTTATTCTGAACACTTTCTACAACCTTTCTTCTTAATTCATCTTCATTCGCTTGCTTAAAAAACTCAGCAAGTGTCGGAAAGCTAGAAGTATCAACGTTAACGTTTTCAGACTGATCATCTTCATCACTCCAATCTTCTACTTCAACTTTGTCGTAATTATCAGCATCTTCAACGTACTTGTATGATATTCTGGTTGCTAATTAATATCAAACCTGTTCAACTCTTCTTCAAAGTCAAAGTTAAACTCATTTTCTTCAACATGCGTCATCTTGACAATCTCTGCTAAAGTGTAAGTATGAAATATTTCACCTTCTTCCACATCGTGTTCAAGATGTAGAATCAACTTTGAAACATGATCAACATCCTCATCAACCTTCTCAGCATCATGCTCCCCCTCACCACTTGCATTCTCTGATTCTTCATTTGCATTATCATGAAGATAATCATCAATTCTCTCTTCATTTGACGCTTCAGTGACTTTGATACCCAAATTACCTTGATCACTATCATCATCTCCATCATCATCATCATCACTATGTACAGAATAAATATCTTCTGCATCATCTTTCAGAACATCATCATCTTCTTCATCATCTTCCTGTTCAATCATACCAGCTACTGAAGAAATTGGACAAGGCTCAGCCAGAACTATTGCCCTTTCAGTCACTTGAGCTTCTCCTTCAGCTAGAACACTGTTACCCTTATTCTTCATCTCAGCTTCTAGTTCAGCTTTTCGTCTTGCTCGAACTTCTTCAAGCTCAATTTCTTCAAACTTTTGTTCAATTGACTTTTCGATCAAATCTTCAATCACCTTCTTTAACATATATGCTTCATGTTCTTTTCTAGCGTTATTGGCCTCTAACTCTTTGTTTTTCAACTTGAAGTATTCGTTCTGCTCATCTCTACGAGCCTTTTCTTCTTCCAATACCGCTAACCAAACTTTCAGAGTATCAATTTCAACTTGATCAGTATCAATCTTCTTCAGCAAAGACGAATTTTCAGATTCAACAAATTTAACACGCTCTTCCAACTTCTTCTTCTCACTAGAAACTTCATTCACCTTCTGTTGCAGCTTTCTCACAAGATCATCATTTACGAAACTAAAATCA
This sequence comes from Helianthus tuberosus, assembly GCA_030545235.1. Taxonomy (NCBI): domain Eukaryota; kingdom Viridiplantae; phylum Streptophyta; class Magnoliopsida; order Asterales; family Asteraceae; genus Helianthus; species Helianthus tuberosus. Next base: position 35,188 of record JARYGA010038618.1, read on the forward strand.
CCAATCTCTTCAAGAGCTATATTCTCTGGAACATGTGGAAAATCTTTAAAGGTAGACGATCCAGGAGTTGTTTGAACTGGTGGTTGTGTGGTTGGTGGTGATTGTTGGATGTGAGGTGAAGTAATTGATGGTTGTTCATGGATAGGAAGTGAAATATGATGTGGTGGTGGTGATGGTTGTTGTTGTGATGGTGGTTATTGTGGTTCAGTTGGTGGATTTACTTTTATCTTGAATTTCAATCAACGAGCTGCTGGAGTTGAAACTCGTTTTCTTGAAGTAGACTTCTTTCTACCTCCAGGAGTTGGTGTCTTTTCAATCTGAACATCCTCTGGTGGTGGAAAATACGTTTCATCGTCATCGTCGGAACTCCTCTTTCTTTTCTTCTGTTTCTCTCTATCTCTTGGATCAAGGTTTTCTTTGATCCATTTATCAACTTCAGGATCCGAATCACTTTCATCACCAGATGCAACTGTCTCTTCATCATCAACCGCTTTCTTACCAGTTGCTTTCTCAACTTCCAGAGTATCATCAAGATTTTTTAACAAACGCTCCGTTTCAGGAGATAACTGTTCTTGATCTTTCTCAACGTTAGCTTCTGTTTCATCTTCTTCTGGTTCATCGACCAGCATTGTTTCAACTGTTTTCTTCTTGTGTTTCTTTTGAGGCTATGAAGATGATCCTTCTTCTGTTTGAACTTTCAGAGTTCTCTTTCCACCTCGTTTCTTCTTTTCTTCCTTTGTAAACCACTCATTTCGGGTTTCAACAAATTCTTCTAACTTTTTCAATTCATCACTTGCACTCTTTTCCTTCATCTCTGCATCATTTCTCCATTTCAAATGATTCACCGGATTTGGATCTTCATATTTGTCACTCTTGATAAATCTGAAAAAATCTGTTTTATTCTTTGGTTTGGGCCAATTCTTGTGATACTTGGATAATCTGATGAACGTTTCATTATCCATATGATTCAACACCAATAGATCATTGTCTTCATCTTTCACCAAATTTGGATAGGCGTGATCAAGCATCATCCGCACAAATCTGGGATACATCCAAGTTTTACTTTTAGAAGTAATGTTATCTTTCATGTAGTGGAACACAATTCTTGAAAAATTATACTTCTTGTTCAACACTAACGCAGTCACCATACACATCTGATAATCTTTCATCACATCATAACCTCCTTTCCTGTGACTGAGTGCGTGAATCACTGAGTGAATGAAATATTTGTATGGTTTCGTGAAACATGCTTTCAGATAATTGGCTTTGTTCAACGGACCGTTGTATCCCATTCTCAACATACAGCCTTTAACCATCTTTTCTGGAAACCCTGTTGGTGAGTTTTCATCATCAGGAAAATCTAACACTTCACGAATAAGCTGTTCAGTGATTATAATTGCTTTATCTTCACCATCAAGGCTAACAACTGAATTTATCACATCATTCGCTTTATCATACGTAGCATTCTTCCAGAAATGAGCAATATGAGATCTGAATACTCTATGCTGATTCGTCAACACTTTCTGAATCGGAAAACGCCTCATGAATGGCAAGATATCTTTAAAATCAGCCATCTTCGATAGAGTTTCATCATAGACACAGCAAATGTTGTGTGACGGATCAAATTCTACGTTTGAAGCCTGAAACACACACAAAATAAACAAGTTAAACATTTGCACACATTTCAAGACAAACAATCATTCACACGAATTGGTCCAAGCAATGTGACCATTTCATGCGGACTGTCCAACGGTTTTGTCATTTCATACGAACTGAACTATCCCAAATGAAATGGTTTCATACAAACTGGCCCTAATTCATGCGATCTGAACCTCAAACGAACTGGCCATCTCGTACGAGTTCAAACTTTCACACTATCTTCCATTTCGTGCGGAGTGGATTGCCACTTCGTTTGAAAACTTATGAACATGAACAGTAATTTGCAGGTTATCAAAAATTGTGATTAACATGAAATTGAAACCCTAGATACGATCTGCAACACATTCCGATCACAGTGGTATGTTTTTTATTCATTTTAGACCATTAAAACATCCTAGATCTAAGTTCAAAAGTCCGACTCATCGTGTTCATACGATTTGGTTCAAATCAACATCAATCAATACCTTTCTCATGTTCTAAGTTGTGCTAACCAACTTAGACAATGATTACGAGCAAAGATTCGACATATTATGGCTTGAAAACGATGAAATCAGATAATCGCTTCGAGAGGGTTTCAATTTGGTGCGGAGTGGAGTGAGACAAATGGTTTCACGCGGACTGGACTCCCCCTTAAATAGAGGATCCAGTTCGTGCGAAATGAACATTGAGGCGGTGTGAGGAGTTCGTGCGGACTGGCCTTGAATTAAACTGTTTGGCCAGTTCGTACGAAATGATATATTTTTCATTTTTTACAAATTTTTCACTTTTTTTATTTTTAACGTTTATTTTTAACTATTTACCGACACACTCAGTTAACCAAGTCCAAATTAATGACCTTGGTCAACTGTTTAGCCTGCCAAGTCCAAGTTAATGACCTTGGCTGACCAAATTATGATGTCGTTGATATTTTGAAACATTTTAAGTTCAAATTAATGAACTTTTAAACATTTTTCTCAAACTTTCTCTTATCCAACCCCATGATCCAACATGTTTAGCACTGTGAGACTTTGATCATCAACGTCTGTTGTCGAAAATAAGATGAAATATCAAATCTTTTTGGATTTTACAATATATTGCTAAACAAACATGAAATATCTTTTTGGATTTAAGAAACTGAAACTGTTCAAACATATTTTGTGAGTGTGTTAGGGGATCATATCAGCTGCCGACTAGCTACAAGTACCGTTAAGCTTTGATTTCATACTAAGCATTAAACAATTCACAGTGATTGCCGATATACTGATCCACTTTGAATTTTCACACAAATTTCAAGCTGTTCAGGATACGAATTAGTGTTTTAAGGCTTAACTTATACGTGTGTACCACCTCAGAATATACTCCCGTATCCAGACCACTATATTCAGTCTTACAGGTGAATGCATACTAATGATATCTGTAATGGGTGAATGCGAGGCCATGAGAGCTCAGGCTATTGTTTCCGCAAAATCAGAGAGATGATGGCTCGTCTTTAGGTGGGTCCCCTTTGGGGATCTTCTTTACAACAGCACATGATTAGCATTTTTCAATGGTTCATCATTTTTTTATGCTGAGGGTGAGCTTTAAGAATAAAGCAGTGCAAAGTATTATACGAGGACTAGGCTATTGCTCCCGCAAAATCAGAAGTCCTGGTATAATACCCTAGATATCATCACGTACAAAGACCTAGTATGTCAAAAATAGAGTCTTTCAAACAGGATTTCAGGGGTTACCTATATATCCGAGAGATGTTCCCCACATAATAAGCAAGAAATGATTTAGGTTTATATCCCGAACAAACTTACTAAATGTGTAAAAACCTATCGGCATATCATCAGTGAGACTGCTTAACACATTTAAACTATACATTTCTTTAGCGTACTGCAACTGTCTAGCTGATGTACTATCATTTCCCCTTTTTACACAAACTCTTTTTGACTTTTTCAATGTTTTTGGATTTTGAAAATTTTCCACATTGGGGGTGGAACATTTTTGAAAGCTGGTTTAACTTTAGGTTGTTGAGGAACGATCTGATTAATCACATATGATGATGAAAGATAACTGATCAAATTTTTGTCGACTCTTTCTGTCTCAATTCGCATTAATTCAAGTTCCTTCTTTAGAGATGCAATTGTGTCCAAATGAATGTTAATCGACATTTGCTTATCCATTACCGTAGCTTTGAGCAGATTAACAATTTTATCATTTTCTATACTTTCTTTGTGAATTGCTTTAACTGATCGTGACAAAGTGTCATAAGCTTCTTTAACATCATTGAAATCAAATTTTAATTTGTCATGAAACTTTTTAAACTCTTGAAACTGTTTGTCTTTTTCAAGACAATCCATGCATGGTTCTAAACAATTTTTGCATGGCGTTTCAGGAATTGGATCAACTTTTTCAAAAACATTTTCTTGTTTGTCATTTTTACTTTCTGATTTACCAAACTCTCCGGACTCAGACTCAGACTTCTCTCCGGATTCGGATTTCACATTTTTTGAATTGCCATCAGACTCAGACTTTGATTTGTCATCGGACTCGGACTCCTTTTCAACTAACACTGACTCTTGAGTTGCATCTTTGGTCTTATTGTTATCAGAAGGTGTTTTAGTTTGTTCTACCCCTTGCAGCTTGACCATGAGAGCTTTGTCTGCTATTTCTTTCAACGTCTCTTCATTCATTTCCTTCGAAACATCAATAATCTCTTGAATTGGAGTTTTTTCAACTTCGTACTGTGGGCAAAAACCCGTAGTCGGTTCTCCAAAGAATCCTGTAAAAGAATCAAACACATTAGAAGGCATTATAGTTTTGAATGTATTAGCAATAACCTCCTGTTTAGACTGATAATAATAGACCGCAGTTGTCGCCTCTTCAAGTTCTGCATAACTTTCATCATACACCACTTCACTAACTTCTTCAACTTTAGGAACATCCGGCTCTTCAGTAATTTCAGCCATCATCGCAAGACCCCCTCCTAGAATATACTTATCCCAACTGAAACCTTCAGGAAGTTTTTCATCATCTTGATTCACCAAAAGAGTTTTTTCTTTGGATGGACCATTCTAGATTTGAGGTCTTGGATTGAATGGTTGTTGACTGGTTTTATGATAGATGGCCTGTCGATAATAATCGTTGGTGAATGGACTCTGATGGTTGTTAACTTCTCTGTTTGGACATTCACCCTTGAAGTGCCCTTTTTCTTTACACTTGAAGCATGTCACCTTCGATTTATCAAATCCAAGCTTTGGATCAGGACCTACAAGACTACTTCGTTTCGGTAATTTCCATGAATCTTTGAGCTCTTCTCACAATGCTCGCCATACCCCACTTGATGTCAATGAGTTCCATTTCCTCAGGATCAATTTGGTCGTAGTCTTCTTTCGTCATGTCTGGGTTACCAATTCGTCCGGCTACAAGACTCTCATAAGACTCAAGTAGAGAAGCTAGAAGTGCTATATGCTGCTTTGCGACTGCTTCAGTAAAATCTTGACCGTTTTTAATGTTAACAGCAATATTGCACAGTATCCCATGAGCATAACTCTAATTGTTTGAACCTGACGAACTTTGAGGCGAAGCCTGCTCTTGAACCTTAGGATTCGGTTCATAATTTGGAAACGATGAGAAGTTGTTGTTGGACGTGCTTTGAGTTACTCCTAATGAAGAATCTGCACTGAAAGCCGTTTGAATCTTTGGACTCGAAGTAGATGTGGCAGATGAGCTTCCTTTGTAGTAAAGTTGAACGTCTTGCTGTACGTTTGCAGATTTCATTTTACTTATCTTCCTCATTTCAAGCTCTTGAGCTTCAATTCTCTCGATAAACGTACTCAAATTGAAACCAATGTATTCCAAGTTGTTCTTCAAAACCATTAAGAACATACCCCACACTTCTTTTGGTAATGCATCAGCCAACTTATCAACCAACTCTTCGTATGATTTATCTATACTCAAACGCTTCATCTCCACTGCCAAATGACAATACCTTTCAATCAATTCTTTCGTTGATTCTCCACTAATAGCAGTAAAAAATGTCGAATTCCTTTTTCAGTAATGCCTTTTTACTTTTGATCATTGCAGCACTTCCAAGAAATTTCAGTTTAAGAGAGTTCCAAATAGATTGCGCGTCATTCTGATGCTGTAGCAATACTAAAATGTCTTCTTTAATTTCCTGTTGCAATATACTGACCATCTTCTTGGCTTTAAACTTTCTGCTTCAACTGGAGTTAACGAGTTAATTGTTTTCAGAATACCAGCTTCATTCAAAGGAACTACATATTTTGTTTCAACTTTCAACCAACATTCTAGGTGATTCGCCTGAACCCACATGCGAAACCTAGCTGACCACCCCGAATAATCTTCAATGTTGAGCAATTTCGGTGGTTTTTGCATGGTTCCGAGTTCATTTTCCAAGTTCACATTCTGGGCTATACTTGTTGGAGTTTGAATACCTCCTCCGAAAAATGCGTTGTAAAACTCTTGGTTGTCCATTTTATACTTTGAAAAATGTTTCAGAAAAATTTTTAGGTTTTGAAAAATTTTACTTTCAAGCGAACTGACTTCCAAACGATCTGGAGTTTCAAACGATGTGGACTTTTCAAACGAAGTGGACTATTTTCAAACGATCTGGAATGCCAACTCGTGCGAAGTGATTAACGATTTGATCAGTTCGTGCGAACTGATCTAATCCGTGCGAACTGATAAAGTTTCAAACGAATTGGTCCAACTCGTGCGAGCTGGACAAAACTTTCACACGGTTTGACAAAAACTCAAGCGAACTGGATCATTTCGTACGATCTGAGCATCAATTTCACACGGAGTGACATTTTGACAGTTTTTTTATCAGTTTTAGTTCGAATTATGGTCTGTAACTTTGTAGGATTGTTTAAAATGGTGTTTTACACGTTATATCCAAAATTCAGTCCATTTTGTCCATGAATTCGTCCAAAAATCCAAGAAAGAGTAGAAGTTTAGAGTTCTAAACCATTCAAAACACTGATTTTAGCAAATTTGACTCATCCTGAGCTCTGATACCACTTGTAGGATCTAGATTCGATCAAAACGAGTCGGTCTGAGTCAAATTTGAGTCACTAGAAAGGCGGAAATAGACTAGTAACCTTGAATCAATGTTAGAATAGGAGTAGAAGTAGAGAAATACACTTTAAACAGGTTTTCCATTGATATTAGACGTTTTTACACAGAGAGAATTTTGGCAGCACTTCGTGTCAGAAATCTCCAGAAGTTACAAATGAAAAACACAACACCCCTATTTATAGGGTTTCCAGTTCGCACGAGGACACATGTTCACTTCGCACGAACTGACATCCTCCAGTTCATGCGACCTGGCCTTAACCAACCACTTCGTGCGAACTGGCTCAATAACATACAAAACATAACTTTTAAACCTATTACATGTACATGACACGACCTAGACTGATGACGTAGGCGATAGACATTGTGCACCAACAACACCCAAATAGGACATGCGAAGCTTTAATCGTTTTGTCATTAGCTAATTCTACTACGTGCTTAACTTCTAAAGGCGTTGGGGCTAACCCTAATCGTTGACCAAACTCTGGGGACACATAACTCCAATCGGCACCGGAATCAAATAACACAGAAGCAATATGATTGTTCACAGAAAACGTACTAGTCACGACATTTCTGTCGTTCCTAGCATCACCAGCACCGATCGTAAACACCCTTCCACGAGCACTATTGCCTCCATTGTTGCCGTTATTGTTGTTGTTTCCAGCATTGTTGTTGTTGTCGTTAACATTCTGATTCAACTGAGGGCAATCCCGCTTAATGTGGCCCTCATCCCCACACTGAAAACACCCCTTCTTAAAGCCCTTGTTCTGATGGGGCTGTTGCCTTTGCTGTCGCTGATGCTGCTGATTTTGCTGCTGCTGCTTTGGCTGCGGGGCTCTACAGTCTTTGGCCTCATGGCCCACTTTTTCGCACCTACGGCAAGTCCGGACACACTGTCCATAATGATGATAACCACACTTGTTGCACTATGGCTTCTTTCCAACATAGGAGCCCTGATTCTGATTGCTGCCGTGGCCTTGGTTATCTGAGGACGACTGACTGAAGCTACGATTATTGCTATTGTCAGGCCTTTTCTGGGATTGACTGGCACTGGTTTCCTTCTCGGCGTCATTCCATTTCCGCTTGTTATCACTAGCAGGTGGGGTAGCTGTAGCAGAAGTGGTAGTAGCAGATTTACGAGGCGGCAATGAGCCACGCTCGACCTCTTGGTCAGTAATCTTATGTGCCAAACGGATGATCTGGGGTAGATTGTTATGGTTTGCAGCAGTGACATACCCCTTTACAGCTGGTGCTAGGCCCTTGAGATACAGCTCAATTCGTCGATGTGGAGGTCGAGACAGGTTAGGGCACAAACTTGCTAGTTCATGAGATCGTTTCGTATAAGCCTCGATCTCGGATCCTTCCATCTTCAAATCGTAGAACTTGTTCTTGAGCTTTTGAATCTCATCGCGAGGACATTACTCTTATCGCATTAACTCCTTAAAATCATCCCAAGTCGTGGCATTAGCCATCTCGATGCCCAACATTTGCACCTGGGCATTCCACCAAGTTAAGGCACCATCCTCCAAAGTGCCAGTAGCATACTTCACCCGGTCCCCCACGGGACAGTTACACATAGTAAACACTGATTCAGCCTTCTCAAACCAACGCAGTAACCCCACAGCCCCTTCAGTCCCACTGAACATCTGTGGCTTACAATCCATGAATGTCTTGAATGTGCAGGAAGGCGGATTGTTCTGATGCGCTGGCTGACCAACTTGGTAGGCTGCCAAAGCCTCAGCCACACGTGTGTTAATTAAGTTTGTCAGCTCAGCTTGGGTCATCACGAGGTGACCATGTCCATGACCTCGTCCACTCATGATTCTATATAAGGAGAGGGAACAAATTTAAGGATCGAGATAAGGCAGGAGTCAAATATCACGTTGACATCTACAAACTACATAGTTTACACCAAACAATAGGGCAGAACCCTTCTCACACTCGTTAAGCCTCACTGGGACTCACATGCACCTCACGTTATTATTATGTGTGCACCCATAATAATAAGGTAATTTGCATGCTCATATCAGTGCCTCTTAACATGCGCTAAAAGTTTCCCCCGCATTCAAGTAGCAAAACAAAAGGTATTACAGGATTACAAATCACAAAAGTCGAAGAGTAGTATCACACTATCAAATCACCGTAGTATCTAGTATATCGTTTCATGCAAGCTGTGAGTGTGTGACTACTAAACAAGTAATGCATAAAGTAAACAGAAGACGAACCTTGCAATCTGGAGCTGAGTGTCATGGTCGATTTTCGAAGTTGTTCGGTTATAGTCTGGTTTTATAAAAACATTTTAAAACCTAGTTTACTATAACCAGTGGCTCTGATACCAAACTGTCACACCCCCAAAATACCACATGCCCAAAACCCCCGCTAGGCGTGTGACGTACCAGGATCCAAGCCACCAATCACATTGAACTACGCATAATATTTAAATAAAACATTCCATTCATTTCAAAATATAAATCCAAATCATAAGTTAAACCAAAGTAGATGTTCAACGGAAGCATAATGTAAACTGTAAATCAAATGTTTCAAAACATGTGTTCATAATCAACGAAGCAAGTATCCAAGAGTCTAGACCCATGACCACTCCAGCACTCCCAGATAGCAAGTCCATATCAAGAATCTAACGACCTGCAAGCATGCAGACAAGTGTGTCAGACGATGTTGGTGAGTTCAAAGTTTTGTTAACGCGTTTAGTTACCAGTTATGAGTATAAAACAGTTCAACGATTTGATTTGATGTTGTTATTAACTCGATTACCGCAGATGGCTACTAGATTTATTTGCCCAACCCCAATGTCTCTATCAAAACATTGGTCAAGTGGTTAAGGTAATTAGTTCATGCCCGTCCTCCCCGGTACGGTGTGAGGGTGCCAAACCTAATAGCGCTATCAACTAATAACCTTGTTGCCTCCCCGGTAACTATCGGTAGATGTAAGGGGTCTTAATGATAGAAATGAGTGTAATAACCAACATCCCATTAACCCGACGTTCCTCCCCGGAACAATTACCAGATATCCCTCCTCAGGATGCATGCTTGGAAAAGAGCAGTGAACTCACCTAGGTTTGCTCGGTATGATTAATTACTTGCTCACACTTAAACAGTCATAGCCTATAGTCGAACAGTCAGTTGAGCCTCATCTGGGCCGAAGGCCCATGCGGCAAAACACTCCCCGGCGAAACACCCATGTTTCGTCGACCAGGGTTATGGCGAAACTCCTTGTTTCCTTGAGTACAGTTGGTTGTTGCATTAATGTTTCGTCATGCATAGTTTTAATTTGCAAGAGTTTACTAGTTTATAATAGGTTTGTATTAATTAACCAATCCATAATGCAACACACACTCAAATAAATTTCAAAGACAGAGTTTGTAACAAGTGACGTGTCAAAGGGAAGACCTTGAAAACTTGGGTTGTCACAACCTAAAACACCAACTACTTGCCGGAGAACATGGAGTCTAAAAGAGAAACAAAGAACGATGATTTATGAACTTACCAAAGAAACCTCAAAAAAAGATCCGGGCTGTCGGATAATGTTGAATTATCGTCAGACTGACGGCTCTGTCGTCAGTCTCCGCCCCCGTGCTTCTTTAACATCATATCCGGTGGTCGCCGGCTCTCTCTTTCTCCTCCTCTTTCTCTTTAGTCTCTCACCTCTGATCTCCGATCTCTTTCTCTATTGTCCGTAATCATGTGAGTGTGAGAGAAATCAAAGAAATGGGGGTGAGTTATGGGTATATGGTGAAGTGAGGGTTGATTCGGGGATGTGGGGTGTGGTGTCGGAGAAACCGTCACTGGCAGTGGCTCCGGCTGCCAGTCCGACGAGAGGGAGAGGGAGAGAGTAATAGGGTGTGGGTGTTGTGCTCGTTGCCGGTAAAGAAACGAGGTGCCGGAGTTACTCCGGTCACCGGTTAGGAAACGAGGGAGGAGAGGGGAAGTATTCTTGGTGTGCAGCTGCCGGAGATCGAACAGTGGAAGGTGTGGCTAGTCTCCAATGTCTTCATATTGCCTCAAATGTCTGTCTCTGTCTCTACTCTTCAGACCAGCACACACAAGTATTTGTGATGTGTGCTAGGGTTTTGTTTCACATAAAGAAGATGAAGAAGAGACATGGTGTGCGCAGATGAAAAAAAATGGGGTCTTAGGGTTTGAAAGGTTATAAATGGGGTATATGATACTTAGGGTTATTAAATGGGTTTCGGCCCAGGGCCCACAAGCCAGTTACTAGTATTTTGAGCGGCCCAATCATATTCCCGAAGCCCGTTTTCACTCCCAATTGTCATAAAACGTCATAAAATATTTAATGAGGGCTTGAAACTCTAAAAATCATGTCGGTAATCGTTTATTAGACACATATGTTCGTTGGTGCGTTAAATTGCGTAAAACATTTCGTTCGTCGTTTCTTGTTCGTTTTTCGATCCATTTCCAACTACGGATACTAAAATTTGAAAACGAAGTTAAATATATCAAAAATTTTTAGTTTTTAAGTTAATACGCGTGTCTGATGCTTCCGTTTCGTTGTCGGTGCGTTCCTTCAGTCGCGTTTTCGTTCACGTTTGCGCTTTGTGCCGTTCGAAAGCATGATGTTTTCACAAAACCACATTCATAAGTATAAGTTATACGTATAAACTTCGTATTTTTCAGTGTTGTTAGTAGTTTGTACGGTGTCAGTTCGTTATCGCTTAATATCCAGCAGATTTCCCGAAAATCCTCATACGCGCACTATAACGTCCGATAAGCGTTCCTAGGCATAACAAGGGCCTAATTAAGTTAATTCATGCCTTAAACGCTACTTATTATCACCTTAAACGTTTGTTAATCACGTGATTAGAGGCCGTTAATTACCGGTTGTCACACTACCTTCGTTGGCTGATGAATATTGCGCTTCACGAATGCAAGTATGAAGATCGCTAGAGACGTGAAAACAACGAATGCGACTAACATGAGTCTTACGACTAAGTTTATCGGCCACGACATTTGCTTTACCAGGATGGTAGCGAATCTCGCAGTCGTAGTCGTTAAGTAATTCAACCCAACATCGCTGACACATGTTTAGTTCCTTTTAGTTGAAGTTGTGTTGTAGGCTCTTATGGTCAGTGAAAACCACACACTTGGTACCATATAGGTAGTGTCGCCAAATCTTTAACGCAAAAAAAACTGCGCTAAGCTCGAGATTGTGGGTAGTATAGTTTTTCTCATGTATTTTGAGTTGATGAGAGGCATAAGTGATGACCTTGTCTCATTGCATGAGAACACAACGAAGACCACGGTTCGAGGCATCGCAATATACTACGAAATCATCATTCCCATCACGAAGAGCAAGAATAGGAGCGTTAAAAAGCAAGTTCTTGAGATTTTGAAAAGATTCCTCTTGTTCAGGACCCCAAGCAAAAGGTTTCTCTTTTTGCGTCAACGAAGTGAGAAAAACGGTGATTTTTGAAAAGTTCGAGATGAATCGGCGGTAATAACATGTCAACCCTAAGAAGGAATGGATTTCAGAAGGAGTTTTAGGCGCGGTCCAATTCTTCACTGCTTCGATTTTGGAAGGATCAACATGGATTCCTTTTTCACTAACAACGTGTCCAAGGAATTGGACTTCTCTGATCCAAAATTCGCACTTAGAAAACTTTGCGTATAGACGTTTGACACGTAAGAGCTCGAGTATGAGGCGTAAATGATGTTCATGATCTGTTTGAGTTTTAGAATAAACGAGAATATCATCAATGAAGACGATTACAAAACGATCCAATTAAGGCTTACAAACGCGATTCATAAGATCCATGAATACAGCTGATGCGTTGGTCAAACCAAAAGGCATAACCACGAACTCATAGTGTCCATAGCGAGTGCGAAATGCGGTTTGGGAATGTCCTCTCCGAGAACACGAAGTTGATGATAACCAGATCGAAGATCGATCTTGGAGAAACAAGTTGCGCCTTGAAGTTGGTCAAAGAGATCATCGATGCACGGGAGGGGATAACGATTCTTGATGGTGAGTTTGTTAAGCTCATGATAGTCGATGCACATGAGGAACGAGCCATCCTTCTTCTTGAAGAAAAGCACAGGAGCACCCCAAGGTGAGGTACTTGGACGTATGAAGCCCTTATCGAGGAGTTCTTGAAGTTGCGTAGATAACTCTTGCATCTCAGAAGGTGCAAGACGATAAGGAGCTTTGGCAATAGGAGTCGAACCAGGTACGAGGTCAATACAAAAATCGACAGATCGAGGTAGAGGAGGACCAGGTAAATCTTCAAAAAAGACGTCAAGGAAGTCGCGCACCACCGGAACATCACTTACGCTCTTTCCCTTGTCCTTTTCTTCCACAACGTGGGATAAAAAGGCAAAGTATTGATTGCGTAAATATCTGTTCACTTGTGTGCAGGACATCAATTTCATTCCTTTTGAAGGTCGGTCTCCATAGACGTGTAGAGTGTCACCAGATGGAAGAGGCAAACGAACATACTTCTCGTGGCAAGAGATTTCAGCATGGTTCTTTCGAAGCCAGTCCATGCCTACTATGATGTTGAAACTACCCAGTTGCATGGGTATAAGGTCAATAGTGAAGATGTGCTCGTTAAGAGTAAGACGACAATCATAAAGAACGGAATCGACTAAGATGGATTTGCCATTGGCAACTTAGATGGAAAATGACTTAGGTAATTTAGAGCGTGTACAACTTAACAAAGATTCAAATTTAACGGACACAAAGGTTTTGTCCGCACCAGTATCAAATAGTATCGAAGCATAAAGATTATTAACAACAAAACGTATCATTAACGACTTCATTGTCGTTGCGCGCCTGGTTTGCGTTGAGGTTGAAAGCTCGTCTTTTTGGAGCTTGCTGTTGTTCTTGGTTTAGTTGAGGACATCAAGGACGGAGATGCGTTGTCTCACCACATTTGAAACAGGCTCGAGCTGGTTTAACGTTTTGAGGAGCTGGTTGAGCTTGTGGTGCAGGGGTATTACGACAATAGGCGGTGTTATGCCCAAAGCGGTTGCAAGTGGTACAATGGCTACAATTGACGTTGGCAGGGTGATGATAGTTGCAAGTGGTACATTTAGGATGAATCCCAGTGTGTGGCTTTCGATCGTTTACAGGCATAGCAGGGTTTTGGTTAATAGCTGGCACAATCGCGTTGCAACCAGGGATTTGATGCTTTTGCTTCTTCCCCTTGTTGCTACTCGATTGTTGGGTGATTTGATTGGCTGGCTTAGAAGAAACAGAGTTCGCAGCTTGCTTGTCGTGAATGCGATTGTTGTTTAGGGAAGCGGCGAGACGGTAACGGCTTCATTATTATCAAGTTTGGCTGCCTCAGTGGTATCACGCATGGCAGAAGGCAAACCACTGATGTACTTTCAAATCGTACGCTTAGTGGTCAACACAAGGTGGGGAACAATGAAACTAAGCTGCTTGAAACGATGGTATAGGCTAAGGGGCTGTTTGGAAACATCTGAATGGTTAAGTGCTGAACCAGTAAGAGGTCTGAACCATTAAGTGTTGAACCAGTAAGAGGTCTGAACCATTAAGAGCTAGTATAAAGCTTAATAGTTCAGAGGGAAATGTTTGACCAATTCAGATTAGAGCTCTTAACCATTCAGACTCAGTATAATGCTTAACCATTCAGAGGCAATTGTCTGAACCATTTAGACATCTGCTCGTGAAATAAACAGTCTGAACCATTAAGTGCTGAACCACTAAGAGGTCTGAACCATTAAGAGCCCCATTAAGAGGTAAACAAACAAACCCTAAGTTGTTGTCATCAACCTGTTTGAGCGCCCATAATTCTTCCTCGAGCTTTTGTTGCTCATGCGGAGGACAAATTCTTCCATCATAAGTTCCTTAACTTCTTCCCAAGGCAGTGCATAAGCATCTTCGTCTGAACGAATATTTCTTTCACTGGTCCACCATTCCAAGGCCCTATCTTGGAAAATTCTAGTAGCCCTACACGTTTTGAGCTCTTCAGGACACTCGTTGTTGATGAACGTAACCTCTATGCTATCGAACCATTCTAGCATAGCAGTCACCCCATCAATGCCAGTGAACGGCTTAGGGTTGCATGACGAGAAGTGCTTGAAATTGAACGACACATGTTTGCGCACTTCAACCTTCGAGTCGACGGAGGAGTTTGGGGTAGAGCTAGCTTGGATTTCAGTGATGATTTTTGGAACGATACGAGCGATCTGATCGGCCATGAATGCCATCGTCTTCTTTTTGGAGTTGGTCTTAGACTTCTTAGTCGAGTTCGAGAGTTAGCCAGACATCTAAGATTCAAAAGAACGAATAGGTGAGACTTGATCATAATGTTTGCTTAAGAAAAATTGTTTTCATGAATGCATCACATAGCATATAGTTTCACATAGCATAAAATGTTCAATTTGTATCACATAGCATAATCATGAATTCCACATAGCATATCATGAATAATGAAAGCATCGTAAATTTAGTTTGCTCACGAGAGATTATTATTGTTTTTTATTGTGGTACACGTGCGAATTGTGTAACGGTTTTGAAATGAACGAGGTAACAAGTATAAAATCACATATAAATTGAGGTAACATAAAAGAGAGGCTCATAAACATAGGATTGTTTCGGGTAGAGAAACGCCGACTATTCCAAAGTGGGTCGAAAGTCCTTTCGAATTAGAGAAACGTGCTTTGGCCTATAGGTAAGATACTCTCGTCGAGAAGCGATTAACGGTATCTTACCCTTCCAGTTACTACACGTCTCTAATCGATTGAAACAATCAGGACTTTGGCGAGATTGAAAATCGAGGAATGGGACTTAATCGACAAGATGCGGGTTTCACCCCTAGCTTGACAATTTCGTACCCTAATGTGGTTGGTACTCGTCGGGTCAAAATTAAATTTCGACACTTTGACGAGGGTCCACTAGAGTTTGAAATAGAAATTACCATTAAGATGTGGATTTCACTCCTAACTTAATGGTGTAATTTCATGCAAAAATAGAATATAGCGGAATGAGAGTCGTTTACCAAATTGTGGGTTTCACGCCTATTTTGGTAAGTTCATCTTGTTTGTCTTACGAGTGTCTTCAAGTCTTCAAAAGTGTACTATGTTAGCCTTAGGAAAGGCATGTAAGTTTAAGAGACCAATAGGGAAGAGATAAGAAGTAAATAAGGTTGAATGCAAGTAGTTTTAAACAACACATAAGAATAAAGCTCCTAAACTATAGACTAGGTAAAAGCATTCATACTTTTCCTAATTCCCTATAGTTATGGCTATGATACCAATCTGTCACACCCCAACCGATGGCGGAAACATCAAGATGAGACGAACAAATTGCTCAAAACATCATAACACTACGTGACAATATAATTTAAATTCAAATTTCATATCAAGACTAAAAATGTCATACAAAGATCCAAATGAAAGACAACATTGTTTCAAAACATAACATCAAATAACAAATTAATCTAGGTGTGTTTCTAAGTCCACCTAAATCTTCTTTCTTCACATAACATCTTCTCGTCTATCAACCGGCAACATGTATTAAAATATATCAACAAAAAGTTGGCGAGTATACAAGTTTTCATACATAGCATAATATAGATTAAAAAGTTTAAAGTCTCGTATCCAACATGAATCACAATATGCAAGTTACTAATATGCTGAAACGGTGTACTATATGTTCAAACCCAAGTATACAACGCATTAATTTTGCCTATCCCAAAAGAGTAGCGGGAGGTTAACATGTTTAACATAACAATACCCCAAGTTTCGTGGGTGGTGCGTTAATCCTATAGCGCTATAATTGCTAAGGTAGGCTAGAAAAGTTAATGAGCATATATCGACAAAAAAAGTTTACATAGCATACAAGATTCACAAGCATCATATAGTTTCATGTTAAGCATGGATAGAGATTAAAATATTTTAAGTGTCGTGTGATTTTTTATATCATACATGTTGCACCCAAAGTGTAAAAGGAGAATGGGTTCGAGTATACTCACGGTTTTGCAAGCTTTCCACTTGATAATCCCACGAGTGTTGGTTGATTAGAATGGAACATCGTGTCTTTCTACACGAAGAAACATAGGCGTGTGAGCATTGGATGTTAACGGAGGAGTAAAGATTTGGAGTTTAAATTTCATGAAAGTATACATATGAGAAAGTAATCACCTAGCTCACATAATACTTGTTCTTGACACTATGAAACTCAAAAGAGTTAGAATGTTTTCATGGGTCAAAATGCCCATTAGAATCGTAACAAGTATCATAGTGTTAGATGATGTAACTTAACACCTTAACAAATAACCACTAGGTTATCTTCAAGGGTTTGGTTACTTAGGTAATATATAGGTTATATAGATATCATAATGTCATATAAGTCAAGCATGAGGTAGGAGGATGAATCCTCCATTTAGGAACCTCTTTGGTGTCCACCACTACACATGTTGTCATAGATAACAAGGAGGGTCATGAACATGCAATAAGGAATGAAATAACTATAACTAATCTAAGAAAACATCAAGTGATGTGTGAATTTTTAAGTAGGATAGCCCAAGCTAACCTTATAATTACAAAATCTTCAAGCTTTAAGCTTGTTCATCACTTGTGGGTTAAAACCCTATCAAAACAGAATGCTTATGAGGATTAACCTCTGGATTTTACATGTCACAACCTTGTTTTTAAGCCCAACTAACCATAGATTTGATTATATGCATAACGACATAGGAATGTGTATGAGAAACCTCAACTTTAAGTAGTTTAACAAGTGTTTAAATCAAACAGAAAGTTTTCTTCACTTTGACGCCTGTTTTGGTGATGTTCCAAGCCTTGGTTTTCAATGGAAAACCTGTGGAAACATACCTAAGGTTGTTCCAACTGATTAGAACGAAGAATCAAAGAAAAAGGTTGAAAAATGAAGTAGTTATGCTCACTTAAGCAAGTTGTGATGAATCTGTCCTAGCTTCTGATTATCAGCTGATTAAGAGTGATTTGAGAGTGAATTTGTGAGTTTGTAAAGTGGAAGTAGTGTGGAGGAGGCTTGGGTTTTATAGGGAAGGATTAGGGCAAAGTTTGGTGAGCATTAAATGAAGAAATCACAACTTAAAACTCAACTAAACACACAAACTCATCCAATCAGCAAAGCTGATCAAGTTTCCTATGGATTCGGCTTGCTTGCGGGCCGCGAGGCAGCAAAGGCCCCGGGTCGCGGCCGGTGAGCCGCCCCAATGGTGGTTCAAGTTTGATTTTTGTTATATTAACCCCAGACTTTTATATATGGAAAAATTACAAGTTTTATCCTTTATCTTTATAGTACTTTACAGGCGGTGTCCTTTTTTTCAAATGTTGACAGGCGGTGTCCTTTAGTAGGTATTTTGTTGCAAGTTTTGTCCTTTAAGTTTAACCCAGTTAGATTTTCTTGTTAAATCTTGTCACCCAAGGGTATTTTAGTCTTTTTACCCATTTATTTATATTATTTAAAAGAATAAAACAAAATATTTTTAAAAATTATTATTATTATTATTATTATTATTATTATTATTATTATTATTATTATTATTATTATTATTATATATCTTTATGTTTCTGCAACCACCACCATCAAGCACCACCGTTCACCACCCTGAATCACCACCTGCCATCATCAACCACCACCGGCAAGTTTCCAATTAATCCCCAACCTTCCATGTTTAACCTAGTCTAAGTTTCCAATTAGCACGCTTCATCGTTTAAAAAACTTTCTCTGTAAAAACTTTGAAGGCAAGTACCATTCTCTGTAAAAACTTTCTGTTGCAATAGATCTGTATTTCATTCCAGACCTCTGCACTCCATATATCATCAATAACAATAAGATAACGTTTACCTTTTAACCGTTTGTAAATCAATTCACACAACTTTCCGATGTTCTTTTCTCCAGCTCCAGGCTCGATTGAAAGAGAATTACAAAGACTAAACAACAAATCCAGCTTTAGATATGTTTGAGAAACCGTAACCCATCCACGAATATAAAAGTGGTATGTTACATAACTATCATAATAAGCTTTCTTTGCTAGAGTGGTCTTCCCAAGGCCTCCCATCCCAACAATGGAGATGATGTCTAGTTTCTTTTGATCCCCAACAAGTGTATCCAATATTTCTCTTGTTTCAACAGCAAACCCAACAATCTTATCTTCTTTAGGTACTGTGACATTCACTCTTGAAGCACTTCCTTCAACGACGACAGTTCACCACCATCTTCACCGCCTTAGTGCCGCCACAGCAACCACCCACTACCCCTCCGTTCACCTCCACCCGAGCCGCACCTGAAGACCCATCCTTCATCCTTATTTACAGAAAATCATCATAATGTTCCACCCTTCATCGTTTAATTCAGATTCAAAGCTTTCGATCGCATATTCAAAACCATCTAATTTGTGGGTTTTCGATCTCAAATTCATCGCTTTAAATCAGATTCAAAGGATTTGAAGATTGAAAAAAAGGGGCTTCTAGATTCGATGGTGATGATGAACAATCAATGGGCAAGAATTTGTGGGCATGAATCAATGGTGATGATGAACAATCAGGGGAAGGAGATATAACAGAGAAAGAGATGGAGAAGAGTGAAGGAAATTAGGGTTTCTGGGGATTATAAAAGTGGGGAAATGAAGTGGTGGGGTGGAAAAGACATAATTACCCTCATGTGCTTATCATGTGCACAAATTAACTGAGTTTTTTAACTGAGTTGGGTGTAAAGGACAAAACTTGCAACAAAATACCTACTAAAGGACACCGCCTGTCAACATTTGAAAAAAAGGACACCGCCTGTAAAGTACTATAAAGATAAAGGACAAAACTTGTAATTTTTCCTTTATATATTGATGTTTTAAGGTGTTTGTTAGAGGTTTTAGGCATAAGGAACATAAGTAAGGGTAGGTTATGTAATTTTATCATAAACCAAATATAAAAACACATATAAACAAGTATGAATAAGTTTATTTGTCGGGATTTAAGTATCGTATTCGCATAATTTGCACATATAAGTCACGTGTTTGCATGTCTAACGTGTTTTGCATAAATGGTGAATAAAGTATCATATGTTTAACCAATTCGAATGTATGAACATGTATGGAATGTGTATAACATGATGGTGAATAAAGTATCATATGTTTAACCAATTCGAATGTATGAACATGTATGGAATGTGTATAACATGAATGTAAAGAAAATACGAATTTCATTATGATCCAAATCTCAGATTTTACAACGATTACAATGAAAGAGCGATTACAAGAATACAAGACTTCCAAAAATCGAAATACAAGCAATGGTTTCTAATTATGGAAGGTATGAAAAAGCAGGGCGTTACAGAGGAGAAGAGTAATAGACAGTTTGTTAGCCAAATGGGCAGTCCACCTTCAACCCTGATGACTTTCACTAATGCTACTAGTCTCTTAGGTCCAATCCCCGCCCCTTCATTAGCTCTTCCGGCCCCCAATTCGACCTGACGACTCTCAAGTGCTGAGCTACGAGACCGGAATGCTAGAGGGTTATGTAACTATTACGATGAATGGTATCGGGTGGGAAACAAGTGTGAAAAACCACAACTATTTATGATCGTCAACTCCATAGATAATCCTGACCTTCAACTTAAGGATAAGGTGAACTCAAGCGGGGTGGAACGATAAGGTCAACAAGTCCTCCGATTAAATCTCAGCACCTGTTTATTTTCTATTTCCACACATGTTTATCTTTTCTTCCAATTAGCATCATGGGTCCAAATAAAGGGGGTGAATGGATACTATTTTCACCCATGTTCTAGTGGTAGTGATGCATGTTCTTGTAATTTACGTTCCATTGTAAACCGTATTCATAGGGCTATGCTCTTTTGTTCAAGTAGCTAAGAAAATTACTTTGAATTCCCCTTCTTATTTCTTTCAAGTTCTTAACCTTAATTTCTGGGCATTTGGAATTGTGAATATGATACGTAACAAAGTGATTCATCACGACTAAGAAAGCATCTAAGTTACAAACAAAACCTAAAAATCTACACAAAATACATGATACTAGCTTTAGGGGGTAGGGGTGGTCATCACTCATCACTTATCACTCACTCACAACTTCCAATCAAGTTCCGCCAAGTCATCGAGCTTTATTCCATCACTGGTGATGGATTTTAGTGGAAATACCCATCACTCACAACACCCAACAATAAGCCCTCACATTCTCTCACATTCTTCCATTCTTCACGCGTGATATTCTTAACGCGTTATCAAATTGACGCGTGATGTAAAACAGTGGCGATGGAGTTTTATTTATTTCCAAGCGTGATAATTCATCATCACGGGGTTTTGTTCTTCCACCCTGGGTCCCTAAGGATATCTAGATATATATTAATAAATTATAAATTTAGTTTCGACGCCTCCCTTTGAGCACTTCCATCTCGTATGGTAAATCCCTTTGAGCACTTCCATCTTGTATTAGAGTTGGACCATCTTGTCGCCTAGATGGTGTTGGCCTTTCCAAGCAGTTGGACAAGCCACCCATGACCAATACGTGTGCAGTCAAGACTACTTAGCATCCCGGGAAACCCGTGTATTCGTTGTTGGGCTTCGTATAATAGTGGGATGTCGGTAGACGTCGAATTCATCAAATATCGCCTTCTGTAGAAGTGATAATACCTAATCATATTGAAGTATTATAAACAACAACAGTTAGAATAATTGTCAATTAAAAGAATACCTTCGCATAAATTGTCAAAACTATCCTGCCATACTCTTTCTGACATTCTTAAATACTCGTCCTATGCATCCATTGACATGTTGTACGCCAGTTGACGAATTGCAACTGTATACTTTTCCAAACCAGAGAATCCAAGTTTACGTCTAGCATTTTCTCTTTGTATGAAAATATGTATACTCATGCTCTAAATCGCCTGAAATTCTCAAAGAAAGTTGGCGACTCATACGAAAGCGATGCCAAAATTGTGCATCATCATACATCGGGCTTTCAGATAAATTAATCATCCACCAAACGCCTATAAGTACCCAATCGACCTCGTTCTTCAAGAGTTGGTTGTCTAGTACGTGGTTGTAAGGATTTAGGTTCGTCTCTTAAAAGTTGAACCGTAGCCTGAGCCGCGGTAGTTGATTATTGCCAACCATTCCCGCATAGAGTAGAGAGAATATCAGAGTTTAGAATGATTTGAGAGTGTGACTGGTTAATATTTGATTTTGGTGAATGATATAAATGTATATATAAAAGTTTGATTTTTTCCAGTTAAAGTGAGTGTTTTAAATAGTAAAAAATTATACATTTTAAATTCCCACACGGTTAGTGTCACCAAGCAACTCACAAGCTCAACCATGGCGCCCCTTAGCGGTGTTGGGGAGCGCTAAGGGGCTTATGTGACACAAGGTACAGTTCCACGCCGTATGGCCTAAATGGCCTAATTAACTATTTATAAATCCACCCATTTACTTTCTATGAATTATAGTTTAGTCCCTTGCGTTGAAGAGCATATAAGTCTTCAGATATCATACTCAATTTTTGAACTTCACACAAATTCAACTAATCAAAATCTTCAAGTACAATTACCAGTTTTCCAGTTACAAGCTCGTTAAAAAGGATTTTGATTATGTAAACCCGAACACTAGTATGAGCTCGAAACGATCCCATCGAATTAAACAAATCATTTACTTCGCCGGCGTTTTCGCTCTTCAGACAGCAAGCTAGCAAAACGAGTCAAAGCTTCTGAATTCGTGCCTTCTCCTTCCACTTCTTGAAAGACGCCGGTCTCTAAATCCACTCTCGACACCTTCTCACTCAATAGTTTTCTTCCTATGTCCTCGAGTGCTTTCATGTTCTCGTCGGTAGCGATATCTACCGATGACGTGTCCCCTTCCAAATTGTCTTCCTACAAGTGCCAAATCATAGCCCATATCAGTTGCATATTTACTCACAACAAGTTGGTCAACATGGCAAACCATAACCAAACATTTGATGATAATGATAGTGGCGGACCCATGAATTATTTTCTGGTGGTGCGAATCAAGGGTTCAACCAAACTTTTAAGGGACGCGGTTGAGATTTTTGCCTATAAAATACATAAAAAATAAATTTTAAGCGGGGCGCCCGCCCACGCAATTAAGCATGCCTTGGATCCGCCCTTGGTCACGTCACCCCTATGTTATTTACACGTGTGTGGGTTAAAACGCGTAGTGTTAGAAATATATGTATAAATAAATACGTTTAACCAAAACCACACCACCATCATCTGTCTTCAAAAAATTACAACTGAAAAATCAGTTTTTCAACTTGTTTAGTTAATTCAGTTCGATTTTGTTAGTTAAATCGGTTATGGTTCATTTATTCAATTTTTTTGGCCCACCATATGTTTAGTAGATTATGTTCATTGTTAAGTTTACTAATCCATGGGGTCTTGGTCCATTAGCAAAAGCCTTTAAACACCTGAGTTTGGGAGGAGAGGGGTCTTGAGTTCAAGTCCCACAGACAACAGGAATGAAAAGAATTTTGCCGTTCAAAAAGATTGTTAAGTTTAGTCACCTGAATGCGTAGATAATTCTTTTGTGCATTGAGGGATCGGAAGAGAGTGGTGACATGAATATCGACCATATCGGAGCTTGCATCGCTATACATATTAAATATCGGAGACGAACCATTGTCGAAGACCCAGTTGAGCAAACCCCATCGGGAAGCTTTGTGGGCGTCATATCTCTCCGAGCGTTTGGGCATACCGGTGCCGAGTGAAAGCACAAGCATTTGTCTGCCATCAATGGACTCTATATCGGAAAACTTGTGTTTTCCCATCAAGATCTCCTTCATTATATGTGTGATCGCCATTTGTGTCTGTTTTAAAACAATTGATTCATTACACTTCAGTTACTTTAACTTTTGACTCAACAAGTCTAGTTTTAAGAAAAGTATTGTTACCAAGTTACATGTAGACGTGTTTACGGTCCAGTCCGGCCGGTTTTGACGAAAATTTTAGTCCGAAACTTTTTTTTTTTTTTTTGATAACACAAATCAAATTGGCCTGTTTTTTATGTGGTTTGACGGTAGAAAACCATTCATCATACTTCAACAATGCTACTTTTGACTTTCAGACGTAGATAAAATGCAAGTTTTAGGAAAATTATAGTCTTCACATCAATCAGTGGCCGAGCTAGCTCAAAAATTTAGGGTTATCCCAATTTTTTTTGGATCAGGGGTATCTTTTGTATTAGAAAATTTTTTTACACTACGTAGACAGAGTTGAATGGTATTTGTACACTACGGAGAAGGAGTTGAAGCCTTATACACTGCCTCCGCCCCTGGTTCACATTTCTGGTTCGGTCAGTTTGACGAAATTTTTGGGTTGAACCGATTACTACAGAAGTACGGATTTGGAAAAAAAAACGAACCGAACCGACTAGTTTGCATGGTTTTACGGCTTGACGGTTCTTTTTTCGGTTTTACGGTTTTGGGAAAAACCAAACATAATTTTGTATTAAATTTTACAAAAAAAAAAAATGATATAAGTATTCCTAAACTTAAATAATAAATGTTTAACGGCTGGTTCGATTCACATAACGGGTTCCAAGTTTCAAATTGTAAACCGTCGAAGTGTTGAAACCGGACCACACCTATTTCAAACTGGCTAAACCATAAGGTTTCGACGGTTAAGTCAGTTTCAGCGGTTTATGA
>JARYGA010038619.1:0-43331 GCA_030545235.1 Helianthus tuberosus
GATGCCAATGTATCAGTATAGAAATTATTTCTGTTAGTTTGCTAGTGAAGTATTTGATAACGGAACTTATTGATAAAAATAGAGTATTCATAATCCTGTATTATGAGGCTGTTATTCTGTTATTGACACCGGGAGTAGTGTTGTCAATATGTGCATCTAGTGAGGTCAATATTGCGTAAATTAAATTTTCATCAGGTATAATCATAACTTTATTGGTAATTTGTCAGTTGACTTGTCCTTATGACTTTCAACAGTACATATTGATCAATATACTAGTTGGTAACCTCAACATCTTAATGACAGCAACTGTACATGTGGTTTGTGTTGTGTGAAGTGTAAGCATTAGAGGTGGCAAGAGGGGCGGTTTGCGTGTGTTGGGTAATGGGTTAAAACGGGCTGGGGTCAAAACAGAGATCATAAAATGTGTCAAAATGGGTTTGTTGGGTCGGGTTGTGCTGACCCCCAAATACGCTTTTTTCTGAGATTTACAAATAATTAATGTTTTAACTATGACAAGAAAACTATAATGGTGAAATCATAATCTGATTCCGAATGGAAACAGTTAAGGAGGTATCTGGTATGTATTATTGTATTTTGAGTATATTCTTGGTGACTTTTGGTCTTGTTTACCCATTTTTTTCTAACAAAAAAAATTACTCATTTAACGTGTTGGAGGGGAAGTATAACCCAAATTAACATGCTTACCGGTCAACGGGTCGAACTTGCGATCTGCAATAAAGCACATTTTTCACTTGGGAGAAAACATTTTTCACTTGTGTATCCAGTAAAGCCATTCCTGCATTTGCTTAGAGCTTCTGCTTAAACAAACCTTGCTTAAAACTTACAAGTTTTTCGGCTTAAAAGTGGGTACTGGTTTGGCGGTGTAGATGAGCCATCCTTGGTTTTAAAAACCGCGCCTGGTGATTGGATAATGCCTTAGGATCTTGAGGCTGCACCTCAGGCACGCCTGTGTCAAAGTTAAGGTGTGTAGGAGGCTGATATGTAAAAACAACCAAGGGTAGATGCACGGTACCCCTGACCGCGGAAGGGATCCCCCTTCCCAAGCTAGCGACCCAGCAACGCTGCCTGGCGGTTAATACCCTACCGGGTGGGCATTTTGGTTGAACCAGGGCTCGAACCTGCCCACACCAGTTTGAAAATATGAACAGTTTACTTGATAAAAAAAACAACCAAAGTGATGAAGAAATTATGAACGGTTTACTTGATAAAAAAAAGGGTATGTAAAAGAGATGCAGCTTTTGGTTGTACATAGAACAATGTATCGGAGCGTTTATCACCTTTTAAAACCAAGTAGACATGGTCCACATGGAGTGTAGAATTGTGTTTTTATATGCTAATGACACTATCAGCAATTCTGCCTAAGATACCTGGAAAAATGTTCACCAGATGCCATGCTGCTTATTTTTTGGTAAGAGAAACTAGCATTAGTCTGCTGCTTTTTGGGGCACTTGATTCAACATTTCACATGTTCACATTACACTTTTGGTAATTACTAAAAACTTTGAAGCCGATGTTTGTCTTAATTTAACATATGAATTTGTGCTAGATCTTGATAGTTCGTTTTATTGCTACAAATGATATGTTAATCATCAGATGGTTGTTTAATAGTATTCATAGCTCTTTTCGTTTTATGTTACCCTACTAAATTGATTAAATTCTTGTGTAGGCTGCGTAGCTCACTTTGGCTTCAGTTCAAACCCCATCAGATTGCTGCTGGAGCCGCATATCTTGCTGCAAGATCCTTAAATATGGATCTTACTTCATGTCAAAACGTTTGGCAGGAATTCTACACACCACCATCTGTGCTCAGGGGTATGTAATTTTATTTATGTCTCAGTGGGTCAGGCGAGTTGGGTAACGGGTCGGGTTGATTAGTAAAAATATTTACTTTTGGAGACCTTTAAACTGTTAGACCCGTAAGCTAATTGTTTTTTATATACAAGAGTAACCAACCACAATCATTGTATTCGTTAGTAAATGGGTTGAAATTGACACCTTGTATATTTGATATTGTTTGTGCGTATAATATTATTTTCTTGTTGCAGATGTTGTTCAGCAGTTGATGTAGCTGTTTTAGATGATAACCTGGAAGATGGTCAGATTTGATGCCTCTGCTGGTGTCGCATCTGCGTGCCATTTTCAGGTCAGAACATCAGAGGTTGATATGGATGTATATTCAAAGCCGTGAGCAGTGTTTATTCTTTGAGTTTAAGATATTGTAGGTTTTGATACGCGCTTCAGTTTGGTGTCGTGTTGGGGTGTCTTAGAGGTGGCAGTATGTTCATGCCAAAACAGATTCGGGTCAAAATGATTGAAACGAGCCATACAATTTGTATTTGACCCGATCGTATTTTACTTTTAACAAATGTTTAACGCTGAATCTTATATTGGTCGAGTCTTTAGAGCGTTTTGGTGCACAAACGCACAAATGTCTATAAACGTGTCTGATCACTTAACACATCAACATCCTGCTAATAACTTGTAAACTTTCCCCAGTGTGTTTATTTCATAAACATCCTTATCTTTTTCACAAATCTCCAACCTTTTCTCTTTGTAATCATTTTATTTGTTATAATAAACTACTTAGTTTTTAGGATCATCTAAATAAATATAAAATAATAATTAACTTGTTATTTATAATTATTATTAAAACCATAAGAATACAAGATAAGAAAGAAAAAAAGATTAAAAAAACACAAATTAGTTGGTGAAATTTTTACGATCCGTGCCAATGATCTCTAGATCAAGTGGTGGAGGACTTGCATGTCTCTTGAGAGATGCAGGTTCAACTCTCACTTGGTGCAAAGTGAGGCACTGGTGGGCAATGATAGTAGACCCAGGGAAACCTGGGTTGGATTCTTGAGCCAAACGGTTTTTACCGGTAATTTCACCGTCTTGCCTACGGACGGGTGGGTTACCGGGTTTTCCCCGGAATTGGTGGTAGACTCGGGTTACTCTCGGAGTACTCCGTTTGTCCAGTGGGTGCCCCGAGAGTGCTCGGGATTGATTATGTTGGCCGTTCAAAAAAAGGAAAAAAGATGATTTTCCTACTTTACTTTTGAGGTATCGTGTTCCATTTCCATTATGTGACTCACAATTTCTATTATAAATCAAAACAAATCTTACCAATCTATCATGATTCTCATTTAAGTCAATAATCCTATTATCACATATATGATAATCAAGATAAACGTCATGTATTAAGATTATCAAGATAAATGTCTACAATAGGTATTCAAATATCACAGATTTTATATCCAAATCAAAGATGAACATCCTATATTTATTTTTGGGCAAAGGGCGTTGCCCGGAAAAGTATATAAGGGGCTGTTTGGTAACTTCTGAATGGTTAAGTGCTGAACCAGTAAGAGGTCTGAACCACTAAGAGCCAGTATAATGCTTAACCCTTCAGAGGCAAATGTCTGACCAATTCAGATTAGAGGTCTTAACCATTCAGACTATGTATAATACTTAACCATTCAGAGGCAATTAGGCAAATGTCTGAACCATTCAAACATCTGCTCACGAAACAAACAGTCTAAACCATTAAGTGTTGAACCAGTAAAAGGTCTGAACCACTAAGAGCCTCATTAAGAGGTAAACAAACAGCCCCTAAATCACAAAACACTTCCAACATCCAAGGGGGTATGGCATACCCCGTATCATAATCACCCAAAAGAAGCTTTGGAGACAAAAATAAGAAGCCAAACACCCCATTCTAAGGTTTCGTAAAGTTGTATTCCTACTTTGGGTACCATACCGGAGTTTTCTATTACAAAAACACAACAAAACATTGGTACAACTAGGTTCCACAAAAATCAAATTACATTCCTGTCATGAGGTTTTGCCGAAACTAATTCAATTCGACATTATAGATGTTCTTTATATCTACAGTCGCGTTAAAGGGTCCACTGGCTCCAAGCCTTGTTGACACTAAGGGTGTACGGGTGGGTGCGGCAAACCATGGGGTGAATGAGTTTGCCGTGCGGGGGGACACCGCCGCCATCAAACTTTACCGCGGTGATGAAGATGATTTCGGTGATTATTCACTGCACAAGGAAGAGGAGAATGATGTGGTTAATGGTGGGGACCCCTCCAGTCACAATTTTTTCTTTCGTTTTTTATATTTAAAAAAAATAGTTTACCTCTCTTTAGGAGAGGTGACCACCCCTTATGTTTTAGCGTAAAATGGGACTTAGAGAAGGAAATTGACATGACAAGAGGTGATTGAGTGGGTGAAGAGTTTACCTATCCTTAAGAGGTGACCACCCTTACACTCTAAGTTAGGGGCCACAATATATGCATATTATTATATTATATTATTATTATATAACTTACAAAAATACAACATCTGCAGTGTTTTCTTGCTATTGGTGGGTTTTAGGTGGTGGCCCATCAATTTGGCAATCCTTAATTTTATAAAAGAAAAAAGCCTTTTTTTTAAATCTTAATACAGGTGCAAGACTAATTACAAAATGTGGGTTGGTGTGGCTGCTTGGGTGGTGGTGACCCGGACTCCCCGGCGACACCCTAACTCAGTCGGTGCTAGACTAGTTACATATTGACCTAGCGCTGAAGCAGCATTAAAACCTTCTTATTTCCAAACAAACCCTAAACTTATTGCTCCATTATCAAGGTATTAATTTGATACTATGAATGCACATCATCATGGGGAGGATCCAATATTTATTTTCATTAAAATATTACTAGAATAATATAGACATATTATATAAGAAAACAAGTATTAAATATTACTAGAATGGCAAACAATAGCCTCACCCGCCCTCAGCCCTGAGGACCCGGGTTCGAATCTTGGCAAGCTGTAAATCGCCCCAAGGTTCGGCTCGGTGGGTATTAACCGCCAGGCAGGTATGGGGCTAAGCTAGCTTGTGGAGTGGGTTCACTCCAGCGGCCGGGAGGTCTGTGCTAATCCCCCCCCCCCCCCCCCCCCCCTAGTAATCACGTAACATGTTAGTTTTTTTAAATAAAAAAAAATAACTATAACAATATTATTCTCAAATCGAAGAGAATAAAATGCTTGTTTTTGTGGTGCAACTTTTTTTTTAAACATTAACATACGAAAAAATTGTAGTCAGTTAGAAATATAAACAATAAGTTTTTTTTTTTTTGGGTAAAGAATATAAACAATAAGTTCTAAATGTTTGTACCATATTTTTTTAAAGTTGCAGTTTCTAAAGTGTAAAATTACTTTAATGTCCTTGTATCTATAAATAAAAAATGGCAATTTTTTAAAAGAGACGGCTATAGTACCCATGCATGTTATGCAGGTAAGCACCATTGCACGCAACCTAGAGCACAAACATTTGTGATGGAAAAATGAGACGCATGTAGTCGACTAGCCGATTGCATAATCTAAAGATACGCCCAATATGAAAACGACAATTAACTTTTGTACCAAAAACCACAAACCCTCGAAACGGTCACACAACAGAACAAGATTGAGCATCTGCAACTATTGTCACTATAAATGAGTTAATGTGGATTTCTGTTCTGGCTTTACTTCAACTTCAATGGTAAGTCTTTAAAATACCTATTCTATCATGAATCAAGGAGAGAAACAAAACGAACAACAAACCGCAACTAATGGTTGCCGCTGCTATCCTCTGATTGCTCCAAATTCTTTTTCAAAGCAGACATTTCTCTTTCTTGTTGCTTCTTCAGATAACTCTGAGCAGTTGAATTCACGATCTTGACGAAAAAGTTCAACAGCATTAGCCATACGATAGTGTTCCAAACCGAAGCAAATGATAGATCCCATGATTTCACCTGAACACCCATACATTCAAGAAACTCAGCATCAGAGATATTAAAACGCGCAGGTGGTGAACAGTCAAAATAGGGATTTTTTAATCTTTTGTAACGATGAGATATCATACCGGAAAACTTACCGGACCCCACCAATACCAACGGCATCATGTAAAACGCAGCTAGCGCTGAGCAAGTGGCTTTCAAGTGGGTTAAAGGTAGTTGTTTTGTATTTGTTTAAATCCTTTCGATAAACCCGACTCAAATCAACTAATTTACAAAAAAACTAACCAATTTTCTATTTCTTACATCTCTTGTAAAGTTTAGTGACAGACCCCAACTTTCCTTATGAATTAAAAGAGTAAATGATTTCCTTTTCCATTATATCAGTTTTACTCATGCGTGCGAAATATATTTGTTTTGGCATATGAACAAGGACAATGGTTAGGTTGGACCAAAAAAGCTGAGCATGACGGTTAAAAAGTTATAAAATAGAGGGCCCACAAAAAAAGCGACCTTGATGTTTGATGTGACTGGTAGAGGGGCCGCCATGTATTTCTCCTTCATTGCATGCAGTTTAGCTACAATGCTTGGCAGGGCAGAAGCCACCCCGGGAATGAAGCTAAGCATCCATATTAACTCGTTTTCTATCCAGTCGAGAAGTTGATTGTTGCACACCGAGATGATGAATACCGTCTGCATAAAACAGCCTTAAGTAATTAGAAATATCATATATATATAGCCATATAGGTATATCATATTGTTTTACCGTCTTAAGTATTGTTTCGAAATAAGTATTTGACTAATTACTGCAATTTGAAATCTCAGTAATTATTTTTTATGTTTTCGAAAATGGATTCTGCTTCTATGATTATTTCAGAGTTGCATAAACAGTTATGAATAATAGGTATCATATCAGCTCCAACAGATATGATCGTCCAATATTTACTTATTTACCCTTTCATGTTCGTCTCCACTACTTTTTTTTTTCTTCCAAAAATGTCTTTTTGGTCAATTTATCTAGTAATTATATTATATATACCATAAATATGTTATTTTGTCACATCAACCAACTTTGGCATTAACCAACTTTAGTCCCTCAACTTTAATAATGACATGTTTAGCCCCACAACTTTAGTAATAGCATATTTAGCCCCTTAACTAAAACAACTTTAGCCCCTCAACTTTAATAATGACATGTTTAGCCCTATGTTGTCAAAAGCACCAAAAGCGCGCGCCTAGGCGCATCTACAGCGCCTGGTGGTAGGCTAGGCGCAAATTTGGGTTTTTTTTTGAAAAAACACTTCTGAGGCGCAGAAAGGCGCGCGCCCAAGAAAAAAAAAAGCCCAGGAAAAAAAAAACAAATCCGGGTGCGTGGGGCCGGTTTTTCGGAGCTGCATTCGTGTCCGCAGGATGCGGGCACGCACGAGTTCAACCAAATTCTAGCTCAGAAACTCATTTTTGCACCCCCCTGCGTGCGGGTAGGACTTGTGGTAAAACATGTCATAAAGCTACAATGGAGTAGTAAAGACTTTACCTTATAAACAACCACTCACTTTGTTCCCACACCAATGTGGGACAAAGTATTTACCACCTTTTGAGACTTTTATTCACACACCCAAAACTTACAATATATAAGTCCTAAACTTTTGCTACTAACTATTAGCTATATGATCTTAAATGATATATATAATAGTTTTTTTAATTTTATATGTGGATTCTTACTTATTTTCAAAGCATAACATATTTTTTATATTTTTTTTTCTATGTGAGCTTTTCTTAAAAAAACCCACGCTTTTTTTGCGCCTTGCGCCTAGGCTCCGGGCGAGGCCGATGCGCCTCGCCTGCGCCTTGCGTCTTTAACAACATAGGTTTAGCCCCTCAACTTTGGTAATAACATATTTAGCCCCTTAACTAAAACAACTTTAGCCCCTTAACTTTAATAATGACATGTTTAGCCCCTCAACTTTGATAATGACATGTTTAGCTCCTTAACTACATCAAACAAATTTAGCCCCTCAACTTTAATAATGGCATGTTTAGCCCCTTAAATTAAACAAAGACATGTTTAGCCCCTTAACTAAAACAACTTTAGCTCCTCAACTTTAATCATGACATGTTTAGCTCCTTAAAATAAAACATCGAACAACTTTAATTCTCGCGATTTGCTTAATTTACGTTTCGAACCCGCTGCCGAGCGCGTGTGGTAACCCACTAGTTTTTAACATTAAAAACTAAACAACCACACAAACATCTATTTATTCAACTTAAAGCTGCATAAGCATATCCACAATCTATTTCATACATACCATTCATCTACTTATAGTTATTCAAATAATCACTTTCAAAACGCACAGACAGATATCTAGTATTTGAAACAATATTGAATGTTTAGAGAGAGAGAGGAAAAATGAGCATACCTGAATGTGAGTTTTGACGATTGCTTTCCCGATAAGGGTTGCGAGAAAAAACTCCCAAAATGGAATTCCAAATTGCCCACACATTATGCCAGCAAGGTCAAATAGAGGATTTGGCACCTACAAATTGACACATCTAATTAAAAAACATTCATGATAAAAAAAACTAAATACATAAATAAATAAATCAAACAAGAAACAAAAATTCATAAATGTAACAAAGCTTGAAGCATTGAAACCAACCGAAGCAAGAATCAGAATTGTGTAGAAGTTCAAATACTGTGCATGTGACAGGAGCCAACGCTTCATATTATTTAAGTTCGACGCAACTCCATTATCCTCTGTTGAGGATGCATCAAGTTCGTCTGCAGCATCTATTTTCTCACCTGAGATACTTGCTGCAAAAAAAAAGTCTGTTAATAAATAATTCTGAATTCCAACAATTTTTGTGTGAGGATAACTTTCTTTTTAACAGCATGAGGATAACTATAAAACACAGTAACTACATTCGCAACTGGCATTCAAACTGTCCAAACTTGGCAACTTAAGCTTTTATCCAGCACGACAGAAATTTCCCATTCTACAATAAGTGAAATTTGTTACCTGTTTTGTACTTTCTACAACCACTTTTTATCTCTTTTGCTTTTTCTTTACTCACGTCTATTTATCTATGCAGTTAATATCGGTCGGATATTAGTTATCGGCCCTCTACAAAATATCGGTGTCAAATATCAATCCGGAGTATCGGTTCCGACGGCTATATTGACCGATATTTGACCAAAATCTGACCGATATTGACCCTTATTTTGGATGCCTTGGTTGATGTGGGCTCGGAGGAAGATTTAATGGCTTACGATTAGATCATGTTTCAAATATTGGCACTTTTGATATTATAGTAATATTATATATGTTTTACATTTTATATATGTATTTATATAAATTCTGCATGATATTATAATTACCGATATCCCACCGCGATAACATATATCTTAAATATCAGGCCCTTGACCGATGTTTGATTTTGGATCGCATCAACTACATAGCTTTTAATTCAAAATAATCTATTTTGTATATCTATTTTCTATAAAAAGATGCAAGAACCTTAGAAAGAACGTCTGAAAAACGTCAAAAAGCTATAAACACAAAAAAAAAGGTTCTATACTTAGAGACCATATTAAAAACAAAGGGTATATGTATAAAATATACCTGACATTTCAACATTTTAAAGATTCAAGAAATACCTGAACAACACACAAAAGGAATATAAGAAAAGACAAACGATGACGTACCGGCTCTTGAAATAAAATACGGCGGTAGCTCTCCTAGGGCAGTTCCGAGGCCCCAAAGAATAGTTTCGACTTGTACTTGTGGCAATATGCTAGTAAGCGGAACCTGAACACCATGCTCGGTTGAAAACAATGAAGGTCCGAACTCTGAACAATCCTTCTTAAGCCATGAAGGGCTTCGGTTTAATTGTATTGTATCATAAATAGCGCTTTTTATATCCACGCGACCACACTGCATTGCTTTTATTGTGAAGAATGCGACATGGGGGCCTAGATACAGAACAAAGGTGTGCAACCCACTTCCTGATTAAATACGAAAACAGATGAAGAAAACATTAGTTGCCATGTTTAACATGACTTGAAGTTCAAAGTAATAAGGTCTAAGTTATATACAGCTCAATGAGGTATACATACGTATAACCATAGTTGTTAATAGCGAATAGCGAACGATAGCGACAACCAACCTATACGCTACATAGCGATGGAATAGCAGGCGCTATTTTATGTTTAGCGATACACTAGAAGAATACTTTAGAGTTTAGAAATATTTTATATGTATTTTATATCCAAATACGGTGTTTCTATACGTATATTTAACAAAAAAAAACCCTAAAATCCAGCTATTGTATACGAATATATTATCACTAACACTATTTATATTAAAACAAAAAACCTGAATCCCGCTATTTATTCGCCATTGGGGCGCCAAAATAAGGTAGCGATGAATGAGCGCTTCGCTACGCTATTTGCTATAGTGCTCGCTATGAGCACTATTAACAACTATGCATATACCTGTGTGTGTATACACCAACATAAGATGAATGATATGCAGAAAAAGTAAGAGAGACAGAGAGAGATTCAGTAGTGTTGTTAATAATGCACTCACTGATGGCCGTTATATTACATTGGAATAAGTAGAAATTTTGTCTTTTTCTATTCAATATTCGTGTTGCCACGACAACGATAAATAAGCTTATAAATGGGAGAATAGTAAAGATGAAAAGATTGCTTATTAAGTGAGCTCACCAAGACCAATAGAAGATACCACACCAAGGGCCACCCACCACAACACAAACCTTACATATTCAAGAAGTTCTTCAACATGCTGCAGAAACAGATAGATAACATATTCATCATTAACAGTGACAGACGCGTACAAAGAAAACGAGGAAAATAAAGTGCGGGAATATGAAATACCGTTCCACGAGGACCATTTGAAGAGAGAAACAAGACAACCCCTACAACTGTGACTATGGCTAAAAGCATAAGCCAGACACCATGTGTAAAAAGGTATACGAGTGATCTCTTTAAATATTGAACAACGGCCACAATAAAAAGCTTCAAAGTTTGAAAAGGTTGTGATGTCAGTGTCAAATTCTCGAGCTCTTGTTTATGCTTCTCACGCAGTTCTGCATACATAAACAACATTTAGCCAAAGAAAACAACCCATCCACTATTACAAACAAATACATATACTTTTCTAAAATTCAACAACCAAGTACTGCAAATAGCAAGATTCTATGCCCGGTGGTACCATAACCACCTATGGCAAGTTATCCAACAAATTTATTCCACTTTTCATGAATCATGATATGCAGTCAGCATTGTTTAATTCATTCGAATAGGCAGATAAAACTTTTCTTAGTTTGAGCAAAATAAACACTCAACCTAAAAGGGTAATATATCGACTGTGGTTAAGAATTGCCATGTTGTCACGACTCACGAGATGTAGGATAGGAGTTCAATTCATAGTCTAAATTTAAAACATAACAGCAGTGGCTGCAAGGTACTAAAACATAAGCGAGATCAGGTGCGATATGATAACATTTCCATATCTAGCTATTACAATCTTATCGCAAGTTCAAAAAAATTCTATTAAAAATAAGAAATCGAATACTTCAGAATCAGGTCGGTCTGAACTCGCATCAATCAACTGTCAATTAAATAAAAAAACATGTAAATCAGCACGAATTGAGATACCGCAGTTGTTCATAGATAAAACCTAACTGACTCAAAACCGAATATGTTGAAAATCAAACGACAAACCTGAGATCGACATATTGAACACCTCAACTTCTAAACAAATGATGTTTTCCATTAACATTAAAACTCCTGATAAATAAACTAGATACGAGAGATGCTCCACTTTAGAAAGCAGCAATTTGCAGGTGTGATATATTATACTTTTACATTTATTCTAACCTCGTTACTTTCAGTAATTATTCATTTTGCTATGTGTACTATAGCCAAATAGGCTTTACTATCCCAAACAAGTTTAGTAAGGCTACCAACTGCAACTCATAACAAATAGATGAATTCAGATTCAACAACCTACTGCAATGTGAATAGCATGCTTCAATGCTTTGTGGGCCCATAACCACTCATAGCAAGTTATCCAACAGACTTATTCCACTTTTCATTATATGCAGTCAACATCGATTAATCCATCCGAATACGCAGTTGCAACTTTTCTTAGTTTAAGCAAAACAAACACTCAATCCAAAAAGGGAGAATGTTCACTAAGGTTAAGATTTAACAATTGCCACTTTTTCACGACTCGCGAGATGTAAAATATAATACCAATCACTCAATCTCCATATTTACAGATGTGTCCTATGTTCCATAATAATTTTGCAACTACACAGACCAAGCTCAACCATATTACATTTACACCATTTTGTGTCACCAATACAGTAACTAACAAATGCACCAAAAGTATTTTTTTTTAATTCCTGTTCATTGCAAAATTATTACATGTTAAATTCACAATCTAAATCATAAACATAAGCCAAATCAAGTACAAAATGATAACATTTCCATAATTAGCAACAATGATCTTATCACAAGTTCAATACCTACCAAAAACAAGACCAAATCAAACACTTTTGAATCAGGTCGATCCGAACTCAAATCAATCAGTACACATCAATTAACACTCAATCAGATAAAAAAACTCGTAAATCAGCTCGAATTAAGATACCACAACTGTTCACAGCCAAAATCAAAAAACGATCTCTCATCAAATTTCTACGCATTAACTGACACTCAAATCACATAAAAAACAAGTTAATCAGCACGAATTAAGATACCGCATCCTATCGCAACCAAAACCTAACAAAATTACACTCAAACACGTTCAAATCAAACAACAAACTCAGATCAATTCCTACGCATAAACTAACACATAACATTCTTTATATTTCTATTAAATTAATGAAATATCTATTCTTTATATTTCTATTAAATTATAGTTGTCACTTTCTGATGTAATATGTTGATTAGCCATAATAATCCCACCTAGACCTTATTAGCCATTAATATGTTAGAAATTACCCGTTCATGTGGCCTAACGGATCATTTGAGTAATGTTACCAATATGACATAACTAGTCCCCGACAATTATTTGATGGTAGTAATTGTAAATATTGATTAGTTCAATGGGGCATTTATGATTTCCCTTTAGGTATCATTAATAGAGAATTAATTCAAGGGGCAATTAATGTTTCCCCATTATTCATCAATAGAGAATTAGATAAGGGGCAATTAATGATTCCCCATTATTCATTGATCCATTATATATTGATGATAAGTGGTGATCAAATAATCATCCTCATAAAACACCAATACGAAAATTCTCTCTAAGGTGATCCATCAACCCAAGGTACCATAACGGGAATCATGGCTTCATCTTTATACTCAAAGATAATCATCCCTACAAGTAAGTATCTCTATCTTAGTATCTATATTTAGATTATGATTGAATAAACATGATTAGGGTTCTACATTTTGACCCATGTTTAATGATATAATCAACATGTGGTATCAGAGCGTATGTTGATTATATCTATTTGATCATAAAATTAAATAATTAACAGACGATGAATCGATTTTATGGAATATGAAATCAAAGTTGATTTGTTTATTGAGGATTGGTTTTCTAGAAAGTTGTTTAAAATCATTGTTCGATGATGTAGTTAGTTTAAATTCCAAACATTTTTCACTTTAATTGACCTTTTGATGTGTATATTGATGTTCTGCACTATATTATTTGCTAGTGGAATTTAATAATACACATATATGTAAAGGTTAGTTTGAATTATACATTAGATTTTACTACATGATGGGACATAAATTATGTAATGGATATAATTTACTTTCAATGATTTTAAATGGGTATTCCAATTCTGCAAATCAATCGGTTCGAATTCAAACGTCTGAATGTTTAATTTTGCATTTAGTTTGAGATGATTTTTTTGTATAAAGAAGGTTTGGAGTCTGGAATATTTTAATCGATATTGTTGATACATGTATGTGGACGCGACTCGACTCGACGCGACTTGGTCCGGTTCGACCCGGTTAGGTTCGGCTCAAGCCCGAAGTCACGACATTCCTCCGTCGTGCGCCCCAGAGTTCGACACGCGAAGCACGGAGAGCCGCGAGCCTTCCCGAGGAGCCACATCACCATGACATCATCATAATGATGTCATGATGATGTCATGTAGAAGTAAATACATGCAAATGGTGAAACTGTACGTGCATGGCATGAACAATACAACATGGGCCAAAGCTGTTTGGCGAAACATATCTTGGGCCCAAGCCCAAGTTGGCGAATCAGATGGGTTCTTGACGAAACAAGTGTGTTTCGTCAAGCTTGATTCAATTTCATCGAAGGTTGTTTATTTCGCCAAGCTTCTGTCTCGCCAAGCCCTGATTCGTCAAGTGTTATGTGTCTGTGAGTATAAATAGACATGTTATGTTTCTGTTTCTTGGAGAGAACACAGGAGAGAACAGAACACACACACACACTAGAGAGAGTTTGCAAGATAGATTTGTAAACATTGTGCTTGTAACTGATCTTTTCTACGCATTAATACAAGAGGTGTTAATCGGTGAATCTTGCGTGTCGTGTTTTTACGTGTTCGATCTCGGTTTGCTTTCCCGGTTGGATTCCGCACAACCGGGTTGGTTCGTACACAAGGATTAGGCGACTAGATCCTCCCCTAGCCGGACCTACAAGTGGTATCAGAGCCTTGGCTCTTTCCTTGTTAAAACCGAGTGTTTTTCGAGTTGTTCTTCGAGCTTAAAGTTTGATTTTCTGAAAAACCGCGTGTTTTTGCTGATTGTGATTATCAAAACCCTGTTATATTCATGTTTGCATGCTTACTTTATTGGTTTTTGATTATATTTTAGCAAAAATTTGTGTTTGAAAGATCATGGGTTTTCCAGAATATTCATAAAGTTCATCTTTATTCAAGTGTGTTCTTGATTGTATTACCTTTTTGATCTTCAAAACAATTTATCTAAGTTGTTTATGCTTGGAAAATTGTGATCTGATTATAATATTAAGAATACAGATCAAGTTGGTATTATAATCATTTAGTTGGTAGGATAGACGTGTGCAGAGTTGACAAAGGAGTGTTGTGTCAGACTGTCTCACCTACCAAATCAACTTTTTCGGCGAAACAGAAAATTTCAAAGGGATTGGGCCGATTTGTTATGTGAAGCCCAACAAAACTAAAACCATTTAAGCTGTTTTAGTGGGCTGTTAAGTCAAAAGCCCAACAAACAAAAGGCATTGAAATCTTTATTTCGTTGGTTTTTAAAATAAACAAAAGTCAACATTTATTTTACTTGAAAACCCAACCATTTTCGTCGACATCCTTATTTGTTGTTCTTTTTTTTTTTTTTTTTTTTTTTTTTGTTTCGTTGAATTTTGAAACAAGTCAACAGACCTGGGTTGTTTCGTTGTCTAGGAGCCCAAAAGCAACTAAAATTTGTTTCGTCAACTTCTGTTGGGCCCTATACAATTTTTTTGTTTCGTCAAATATCCAGTACATCTGTTTCGTAAAAATAACAAAGTCTGTTTCGTGGGACTTTGTTTGGTCGAGTGTGTTGGTATTTTTAACAGAAGGGTTGCAAGTGTGTCTTAACCGTTTGACTTAGGTGTGATTTTCAGGTATTATTTTTCTTGATCAAAAATGACTTCAATGTGGGGTGTTCCGATAAATACAGAGATGTATTTTGGTACTCCGTCTCCCGCACCGAAACGACCTCTCAGACCAACTGATATGTTCGGAAATCCATTACCTGTTCGATCTACCGGGCCAACAGACATGTATGGGAACCCACTTCCACCTCAATCTACCGGACCAACAGACATGTATGGAAATCCGCTTGACCCAGTTCCTCAACCAGTGCCTCAACAGCAAACCCAAAGGCCTCCTGTGACAACAGATCTACATGGCAATCCTATCCAAGTTCCTGTTAAGCCAGCTCAGCATGGGAACCAGAACCCTTTCAGAAATCAAGGAGACCAGCAGAATCAGAACAGGAACAATGAGCGTACGTTGATACCTGTCAACAACCAAAGCCAAGCAGGACCATCAAATGCTAACCAGGCACTTGTGGTTCAAGTAAATGATTGCGGTGATTGGTCAATCCAGCTGAGTAGTGATGCTCCAGATGGAACAGCTTGTTTTGCTGAGATTGTCAAGGATTTAAATCACGCCAGTGGTGGAGAATCTTCCGCCAATAGTGATGAATCTTCTGAGGATGAAGACTCTTCTGGTTATAGTAGAAGTTCGGATGAAGAATCCTCGAGTTCAGGCGATGATCATTTGGATAACACATCAAGTGCGTCAGTCGATGCAGACATTGATGAGATTTTGGAAGAAGCTGCAGCAGGAACTGAAAGAAGATCTATCTTGGTGGATCAAGCTGCTTATTCTTCGTATTCTCTCCATTCAGCCTTTATGGCTAATGTCGACAGTTCATCAAGTCAGGTATATGTCGATGAACCCACTTCTGGTAGTTGTGATAACTGTGATAGTTTGCGTATTAAATGTGCTGATTTGGATGCAAACATGTCTGAGTTGCAAGGCAAACATGATGCTTTACAAGCTAGTTTGTTTGACTTGCAAGACAAACATGTTTCGTTAAATGATAAGTGGTGTGAATTGCAAAGCAAACACGAGGCTTTGCAAGAAAAATATGATGTGACATTCATTCACAACCAGAAGTTGACCGTTGATCTTTCCAAGTGCACAGAAGCCAACATGTTTTATGAAAACCATGAAAAGGATTTTAAATCGATGATTGAAACATTAAAGAAAGATAAAACAGAGCTGACAAAAATGGTTTCCAGAAAACAAACTGACATTAATTTGTATATAACTCGTCTGGAGGTAATGCAAAAGGAAATGGCTTGTGTTAAAACTGAAAGTGAGGCGATCCGACTCAAGTTAGACAGTTATTTGAGCTCTAGCTATGTGTTGGATCACATCATTGACGTTCAGAAAGAGAAACGGGATGTCACATGCATAGGTTATAAGAAATGTCCACCACCCGTGAGAAACAATTATGATGCCATGCCTGATGAGGAGTATAGGACTCACTTTGAGCCATCTGTTCCTTTGGACGTTGAGGAATTTGCAGCAGGACTCGGATACAAGAAAGAAGTATCGTCAGATTCAGATGTGTCAGCAGATACTTTTGTAACTGCTGAACAGAATCAGGATTCTCCAGTTGTGATTGAGGATGCTGATTCTTCTGATGATGAGTCTGATGATACTGATTCAACAAAGTCTGATGCGGTGATAAACGAAGAGGACATACCTCTTGAGAATCATATTCTGTGTGATCCTCCTGCAAAACCCGCTAAGACTGTTGCAATCGAGTCCTCGTCTGCACAAGAGTCGGAGAGTGTGGATTTGCTGTACACTCTAGTTGGTGATGATAAAATCTATTCTGACAAAGATTTTCCTATTAAGAATGTTAATCAATCTCTAATTAGTAAAGTCTTTGAAAATTCAACAAGTAAGTTTTTGGGTAAGAAAGGACCACATGTTACAGTCACACAGTGTCCTCCTATCCCAAAGGCTGAAGTTAGAAAACAATTTGGGAATAAGAAATTACCAACAGTGCAGACCCAGCAAAATCATACCAAACAAACAGGTAAAACACCGGCTCAAGGTCAAAAGAAGCCGAATCAGAAGAAGAAGAAGAATGTGAACTTTGTGAAATCTAAGGGAACGGACAAAATTGAAACGTTTGAAAACAAATCTAACTTAGATTTTGTTAAACAAGCAACAGTGTTGAAAAGAAATGAACCAAACTGTTCGAAACCTAGTACCTCGAGATCACAAAGTTCATCATCATCGGCAAGACGATCACATGATACTTCGGGGTTTGTTGAACGAAGATCATGTTTTGAATGTGGGACAATTGGTCATATAATTCGAAATTGTCCGTATCTTCATAAATTAAAAGCCAAAGAAGATGATCCCCGTGAACGAAATTACCGAAAGAGATTTGTTTCACCAAAACAGGACCCTCGTCTTGTTAAACAACAAGAAGTGAAACAGAGAAAGAAACAACGGAAAAATGTTGAAAAGGTTTTAAAACCGGACGTTGTCCAAACAAAATCTGTTGAATCAAATGTTAAACTTGAAAACCAAAAACAGATTTGGAAACCAAAATTGGAAATTGTTTCAGGGGGAGCTACATCAATTCCGAATCATCGGGAAATGGATGTCACAATCCTCGATGATGACGGACGACCCAAGTCTGTGAAGGCTTGGGTCCCCCTCTCCAACTAATCTCTGAATGAGTGTGCAGGATGTTCCAGGAGGAACTATTGATAGTCTTAGGATTGTTAATAGTGGAGCGTCCATGCACAAGATCGGCGACACCAGACTCCGAAACATCATTATATCTAGGAGTTGTTGCCTTTTGATGGAGAGAGGAGAAAAGAAGACAAAAATGTTTGATGAAGGAAAAAGGAATGAAGTTAAAAAATTCGACCAGATGAAATATGTTGCAAAATTTGGTTGTTATGGTTTTTGATCGGGTCAACATGAAAGATTCCAATCAAAATGTACGCACCTGCAGCACGTTTGAAGTTCAAAATCAACAAGATGAACGTGCAGTGTACATTTCTTCACGGTGTGATTAAAGAAAATGTGTTGGTTGATCAAACCAACCGGGTGTGCGGATGCCTTGGCGTGGATTGAACAACCGCACACTACTTCTCAAAGAGAAAGACAAAGACCTTCGCTGGTACAATGTGGAAGACCAGCCGGACCCGGAGGTTTATGATCTTGTTGCTGTGAAGGGATTTCAGTAGCTACAAAATCGACTTTGAAATTCACACCGGGTGGATATCCAGTTTGGGAGAGCGCTCAGATTCCTGGCAATGCACGAAGCAGTTGCGGGATACGGTTTTTAAATTTCTAATCTCTCCTATACTTGTCGATATTTAAGCTGCTTTATAAATTGTTATCCTCTCGTAGCACTCCTTGACTTGACACGTTGATCTCGAATATCACCTCACACGTGATTGTTTCACTATGAAACTCATCAATGTTGTCATGGTCCACACCGATGACCAACGTGCCGACCTTTTTACCAAAGCTTTTGACAAATCAAGATTTGACTTTTTATTATTGGTAAACGGCATTAAGGTCAAGCAAGAGTAAAACCAACATCGGGAAATCGTTTTTGTTTGTGTTTTTAAATTTGTCTTAGTTTATTGATTTTAGGGGGAGTAAATCCAAATTTTGAAAAATCCAAAAACATTGAAAAATTTCAAAAACACAAAAACAATAGAAAAGCAAAAATGAGTTTCCTGGCGAGCAAAAGAGAAAATGATAGTACATCAGTGGTCTATCCAAACCTCTTTAAACCTGAAATGCAAACTGAAAAGCGATAAGCAGCTCTATATAAGATGTATCGGTAGGCTCACAATCATTTTAAAGTGTGCAGGGTGATATAAACTTATATCGACTGAAGACTGGGTGGGAACCATTCATTGGCATATGGTCTTAGTACCGAAATTTCGTTTGAGAGATTGCCGAGGTTCTGAGATATTCGGTCTTTATGCTGCTTATCATCTGGGTATCATGGTTGTATCTTTTACCGAAAAATAACGGGGACGCAAGTCTAGATCTTCCATGATACCATACATACGTGTACATATTGCATTCGACCTCAATAAGTGATAAACAATCACATGTCCATACAAATAAGTGATAAAATATCACAGATTCTTTGCGGGAGTCAAGTTCGTCTCTCTGCTGTACGAAAGTACTGACCTGTTCACGGACTTGCTCCTGTGCCTTCATGCATCGAAAATCAAGTTCCTCATCAATAAGTGATTCTATCACATAGGGCTTGTTTTCAATCAAAATAAGTGGGTTTCTCACATTTTCATATACGGTCAAACAGATGATAATCGGTATACTCACCGGTAAGATGAACCCTCGTGCATACCTTGATACGGGAATGTGTCGTGATGTGGATGAACACCGGTCGGTAAGTATAAATCATACCTTAACGTATCCCCTCGCCATGATTACATCTGATAAGTTGAGCTTATGTGGACAACAATACCGATAATTGTTATAGGATGCTTATCTTAATGTTAACTAATTGAACAAAGAGAGCGTTTTGGCATGACCGCACACTGATATGATTCTCTTACCCTCGAAACTCACAAAAAGATTGTCTGTAAATATTTATTTAATGCTTTCAGTTTCTGCATCTTTGTATATATTTATTTACTGCTTTTAGTCTTTACATTTCGAAATATTCAAAAATACCAAAAAGATTTTAGGTGTGTTTTAATATAAACTTTATAAAATCCAAAAAGAT
Source organism: Helianthus tuberosus (assembly GCA_030545235.1). Lineage (NCBI taxonomy): Eukaryota > Viridiplantae > Streptophyta > Magnoliopsida > Asterales > Asteraceae > Helianthus > Helianthus tuberosus. The sequence continues at coordinate 20,141 of JARYGA010038619.1, forward strand.
TTTATTTCTATCTTATTTTCGATCGTACGATGTTGGAGCTCGAGTCTTCGTTACCTGAAACCTGATTGAAAACCGAAATGACTAAATCTTCATAAACGGTCGAAATTTGCAAGTGTTGAAAGTTAAAATTTGAAATTGATAAAATGTGTTAAAACTTTCAAACTGTCGGACGGTGTTTATTTAAACAATGGTCACATGTGTGTCGCTTACTTATGATATTCCAGGCAGTTGTTCTCATTACGCGTTTAGATTTCTTGCATGTGCAGATTCTAAAGGCAAGGAGAACATGGTCGATGACAAGCTTCGGAATGAAGACACGACGTGAAGGCACTCAAAAGATGAAGATGATCGAGTTGCCGCTGACCATCATCAACACCACAAGGATCTCAAGCTAATGATCAAGTCATTCACGAGCATAACTCAAGGGGGAGCTTATGTTAAGGGGGAGTTTGTCAACACACTTCCTACATGAAACGGGGAGTTTGTTGATACACTTTCTGCTTTGAAGACGTGAAGACTTTGAAGATCCTCCGACATAAAAGACATCAAAGGCGAATCTCGCGAGTAGCGTCCAAGGGGGAGTTTGTTGATACATGTATGTGGACGCGACTCGACTCGACTCGACGCGACTTGGTCCGGTTCGACCCGGTTAGGTTCGGCTCAAGCCCGAAGTCACGACATTCCTCCATCGTGCGCCCCAGAGTTCGACACGCGAAGCACGGAGAGCCGCGAGCCTTCCCGAGGAGCCACATCACCATGACATCATCATAATGATGTCATGATGATGTCATGTAGAAGTAAATACATGCAAATGGTGAAACTGTACGTGCATGGCATGAACAATACAACATGGGCCAAAGCTGTTTGGCGAAACATATCTTGGGCCCAAGCCCAAGTTGGCGAATCAGATGGGTTCTTGACGAAACAAGTGTGTTTCGTCAAGCTTGATTCAATTTCATCGAAGGTTGTTTATTTCGCCAAGCTTCTGTCTCGCCAAGCCCTGATTCGTCAAGTGTTATGTGTCTGTGAGTATAAATAGACATGTTATGTTTCTGTTTCTTGGAGAGAACACAGGAGAGAACAGAACACACACACACACTAGAGAGAGTTTGCAAGATAGATTTGTAAACATTGTGCTTGTAACTGATCTTTTCTACGCATTAATACAAGAGGTGTTAATCGGTGAATCTTGCGTGTCGTGTTTTTACGTGTTCGATCTCGGTTTGCTTTCCCGGTTGGATTCCGCACAACCGGGTTGGTTCGTACACAAGGATTAGGCGACTAGATCCTCCCCTAGCCGGACCTACAGATATATTGCCTTTCCTCAAACCAAGTTAATCTAAATTGAAGTAATATAAATTGTTTAATATAATTTATGATTATGTGGCCACGTTCCATGGTGTTTGCATTTTTTTTTCTTCAATACTGTAATTTACTTAAGGGTTTATTTTATTCTTTATTTTTGCCCACACTAATAATATTGTTTTGTTTTTAGAACAAATAATTGTTGTTTCCTTTTATTTTCACATAAATCAAATGATGCACATAATATCAGTTGATTATTTCTTTTGATTTTAGTCATAAGGAAAATAAAATCAGTTAGAGTATTTTTCCTTAATGCAATTAAAATAATGATTTAAGCATTTAATCATATGTCTTAAAATAACGATTTTGACATAGGAAAGTATTTTATAATTATGTGTATGACAATGAACCTAAAGGCAAATTGTCTAATGATATATATAATAATTATAAGCCTAATTACATAGATATATCATTTCTTGCCCAAAGGTGATATGGTATATTTATGTGCTTTATTTTTTTAAGTTCATCATGATACATGAATTTTGGTCAAAGCCAAAGCGAAGCCAAAGTTCATGTAGAACATTGAGACAGTCTATATTTATGTGTGTTCATAATATGTGAATTTTGGTCAAAGCCAAAGCGAAGCCAGGGTTCATGTAGAACACTAAAGACGGTCTTTTATTTATTCATGTTCATAATACATGAAATTTGGTCAAAGCCAAAGCGAAGCCAAAGTTCATGTAGAACAATAAGTCAGTCTAGTATGTATGTTCATAATGCATAAATTTTGGTCAAAGCCAAAGCGAAGCCAAATTTATTTAGAACATCAAGACAATCTGTTATTTATGTACATTCATAATGTCTGGATTTTGGTCAAAGCCAAAGCGAAGCCAAAATTCAGGTAGAACCTTAAATTAGTCTGTTATTTTGGTGTTATAGTAGACTATATCTTCAATATAATAATTTATGTCTGTCTTACTTGGTTACCCCATAATGTAAATCACTTCAAGTTTCTTCTTAAGTTTGTATCTCATCTATTTTATCCACTCTAATCTCAAAACCTAAAATGTTTTGCTTATTAAAGAGTTTCTACAAAATTTGCTCTTGTTGGAGACTAGTGGGATAATTTAATGTAGCTTTTTGTCCTTTATGTTTGATGCTATTTGTCGTATAAAATGGAGCCAAAAAAAAAAAGTGTTTTGCTTTTAATTCCCATTTCCAAGTGTGAATAGCATTAATATCCATTGTTTAATAAATGCATGCCTATAGAATTATGTAGAATTAATAAGCTCATCCTTAAATTAACATTCTTTTTCTTTTAACCAACGTGTCTCTTATTCTTATTTACCTTAAGGAATTAAATTCTCATTCAGTTTACATTTAATATGATTTTCAAAGAACACTTTTAGCTTGTATTTAAAGTGGTGTGCCCATTATATCTTTTATGATAATCAAGAACTCATTTCATTATTGCTATCATGGGAGCTAGATTTCCCAAGACTAATCTATTTTCTTTGGAAGAATCAAAATAACTCCTAAAACGCATGCATTACTCTAGTTTATCACTATAAAGTTAGTGGTATATGTGAATACATCATGATGTACAATACCATGACCCATTACTTAAAGGTTTACACATGGAAATCAGTACACTTTTCTGATGCATTACATATAACTTTTCAACCAATACCATAAGTTGCCTTAAGAATCAACTATATCACTCAAAAGTACCAAAGGAAAATGAGTGTGTTGATTAGCAACATATGTATAGGAAAATGAATGCATGAAATTGGAAAATTAGATGTTGTTCATCTCACCGCCACTAAACCTAAAAGGAGGATACTTTTAAGATTCAAATATAGTGTACAAGTACTACTTCCAGCTATAAGTTTCATAAAAGGAAAGTCTCACTTCAAATTTTGCCATTAACTAGGCATGAGCATGGACTATCCATAATTCAATGAGACAGCTGGCTAAGATAAGTAGTTAGATATTTATGATATTTAAGTCTGCTAATGATAATATTCCAATTAACACATGATTGGTTGAGTCTAGTTCTATAAGTTTTATTACCAGAAATCAACAAATACTAAACATCAGAGTTAGTGACAAAATTTAATGTTAAGACTATAAGAACCATGATAAACTGTTCTATAATTGGGCTTTATGATACCTTATATATTCTGTAGATTATTCAGAATTTAGTATCAATATAAAAGCTACATTATAACAGTTCTGAGGTTTGCATGGTTAAAACAAAGTCACTCTTACCTTAAACTCTCGTATTATTTGTCATCTCAATCTGGATAGAAAACTTATAAGATAGAACTAGATGATGCTACACTTTTTCACAACCTTTTGTTATCATGAAAATGAAAAATTTAACAAAAGAAAAATGAGACCTACAAATTCCATCCATTAACACAAAATTTCATGAGAAATCATGACTAGGTTAATGAATGATGAAATATTATCAAATCTCATTCTTAGTAACTTATTAGCATGTGTTATAAGCCTTAATATTTTAAATGCCTAAGGGAATAAATTAAGTTCCATTAGAAGTTATATTTCATTAGAACTTATCCCAAAATGGAATATTTAGACATAATTCATTTATCATAATATGTACTTGTATTTAATATGTCTTATATGAATAAAGGTATTAAAGAAATTAAATCATATATACTATGATTCCTTCTAAATATGTCCCCAAAATTTTTATAACATATGGACATTAAGGAAATCAAGTCTAACATATATGACATGTTCCCATAGCGCATACATCATTGAAACTTATCTTGTAGCATTCCTACAGATCTAAAAGGTTAGTGGGAGCATTAAGTGTCTTAATCTTAATTTGTGAGAGTTGCAAGAGGTAGGGGAGTGAAAACTTGTTATTACCTCAATTTGCACCTCTTGTAAAAGACATTGCTCCTTCATAACTTTTCTCTTTAAGAATATACTGCTACTCTAACAAAAGTTTTATTGTTGCTTAAACGTGGGCACACTCAAATTTCTTGCCAAAATTGTAATCCTCAAACAGAGAAACTATAATGAGTAACTTTATTAATTTGTTTCTCTATTAAAATTTATTGGTCTTTTAATATTGACCATAAGCATGCTAAAATATGAAAGTTTTCTAAGATCAGTGGGAGCAGTAAAAGTCCTTATCAGGACTTGCCGGAAGTGCAAGAGGCGGGGGGAGAGACTTATTAAATTTTACTCCGATTACACCATTTGCACACCATACTGCACCACCTCTTACAAACTTAGAAATCTTGAAAGAATCACCTTATCTTTCTTATAAGATGTTTCTTTGAGGATCATTGTTGTTCTAGTGGCTCATAATCATTTAGAGCTACATTATATGAACATTAAAACAACTTTCCTTAAAAGACTTACATGTTTGTAAAACAGCCTGAAAGTTCTAAACTGAAGGTCAAGAACACTTACTTTGTATGTCAATAACTTCCATGTATGGGTTGAAGCAAGCATCAAAATGTGATGAAATCTTATTGCAATTCTTTTCATCACGAGTTAAGTGGATTTTTGTGTACCTACCTCAAGATGAGTGGGAGCAACTAATGTAAACTTGTCCTTACATAGATGATACTCTTTTGATAAGTATATGTTACATAAGTCAAATAATTTCTCACACATATTTTGATATAATGAATCTCGGAAATACCACTTACGTGAGAGATATCAAAATATACCGAGATAGACCCAATGGGACATTAGTTTCGTGCCATAAGCTTTACTCTAAAGCGGGTCCTTACATATGTAACAAACAATATTGCTCTCATTAAAAGGATAAAATGATAAATGAGATTACTTCCTTATGCTTCATTAATTAGAAGCATTATGAGTTCAAGTTTATACTCGTTTAGATATTGCTCACATTGATGAACATTAGACCACTCTAGATTATTGTGAAGCATCTTACAATATCTTTAAGAAACGAGAAAGACTATAAGAAGAAGTTTATTACTCTTACCTTGATTTTTTAATATTCAATGGAAACTAAAAGTCAATTTGGGGTAATCCTTATGTTTACAGACAAATCTTACTCATGGAGGAGTCATAAGAAACTGTTAACAACAACGTAAATTATGACATAATATGTTGTTAATTAACAACGCAATTGTCACTAAATGTTGTTGAAAACTTATCAGTAGACTCATAAACTTGTTAACTCCATATAAATACTATATTGAAGACTTACTGTGAAAAGTCAGCTACAATGTTTCCTCGAATAGTAATAATTCGAGAGGTGCTGCATTAAACTTCGATGCAAAATTATTGTTCGTTTATGAACAAGAAGAGGAAACTAAATATTTGTATCGAATACATTTACATTCATGATATGTTTGCGGATCCGATAACTAAGGTCTACACCCAAAGTCTTTTAAGAGCTCATAATAAAGACGGGTTTTACTAAAGGCCTTACATAATAGCATATCGTACATATGAATGATTAGTTATTATTTTCCTCAATTATACAATTTGTTTGTCTATAAATACGTATGTGCACCTAATGACGTATAGACAAGAATTATACAAATTAATTTCAAAGGGCTTACCTCAGTCATTTTGGTCTTAAATTTACGTATGTTTTGATTTGGAGTTGTAACATGATTAATGGGGGTCTTGAGTTAACGATAACTCAATGACTGTATTTTTCTATTACATTTTCAATTTGAAACATTAATTAATGTTTTAACTTGGCCAAACTAACTTATGCTTATCACAAATGATCACTCGGCCAAGTGGGAGAATGTTAGAAATTACCCGTTCATGTGGCCTAACGGATCATTTGAGTAACGTTACCAATATGACATAACTAGTCCCCGACAATTATTTGATGGTAGTAATTGTAAATATTGATTAGTTCAATGGGGCATTTATGATTTCCCTTTAGGTATCATTAATAGAGAATTAATTCAAGGGGCAATTAATGATTCCCCATTATTCATCAATAGAGAATTAGATAAGGGGCAATTAATGATTCCCCATTATTCATTGATCCATTATATATTGATGATAAGTGGTGATCAAATAATCATCCTCATAAAACACCAATACGAAAATTCTCTCTAAGGTGATCCATCAACCCAAGGTACCATAACGGGAATCATGGCTTCATCTTTATACTCAAAGATAATCATCCCTACAAGTAAGTATCTCTATCTTAGTATCTATATTTAGATTATGATTGAATAAACATGATTAGGGTTCTACATTTTGACCCATGTTTAATAGATATAATCAACATAATAATCCCACCTCAGAATATTCCCCCCACCAGTCCCACATTTCATCTATTTTTCCTACAATGGTCCCCCGTTAAAAAAACCTAACGGAGTTAAGCTTTTTTCCAAATTACAAACAGATTTTTTAGGGCTTTTGATTAGAACGACGATACGAGTCCATTGATGTAAAACTTGCCTCGAAACGGTGCTCCAAACGATGAAAACGGCGGTTCAATTCGGGTGTTTAAATTTCCAATTAACCAAAATCAAGTCACTTGGAGCACCATTTCGAAGTAAGTTTTAAATCAATGGACTCGTATCATCGTTCTGATCAAAAGCCCTAAAAAATCTGTTTGTAATTTGGAAAAAAAGACTAACTCCGTTAAGTTTTTTTAACGGAGGACCATTGTAGGAAAAATAGGTGAAAGGTAGGACTGGTGGGGGGAATATTCTGAGGTGGGATTATTAATAGCCAATAAGGTCTAGGTGAAATTATTACAGGCCAATTCCCCTAAATAGGTGTCAAGTTCACCATTTGAACTTGCACCTTCATAATTCTTTCTCTCTATCTTTGAAGTTGCTTTTGCTTGAAAGAGGCCTCCTACTTGAAGCTTAGTCTTCCTTTGAACACTTGTAAGTGTTCTCCTTAGTCTCTTTTCATTTCTAGGCTAGTTATTACCCGAAAGTCAAGCAAATTGACTTTTGTTTTAACTTTCGGTTATGACCATTTTGGTCAAGCCAAAGTAAAAATCAAACATGGCTACATAATCATACTAGGGAAGGTATTAATCCCCTATGAGGGCACCTTCGGAAGATCACGTTAAGTTTGTGAAATGACGGGTCAAAGTTTTATTAAATTAAAGTCAAAAACTTAGATTTTCGTAAATTACGTTAAATGAACTTCTAAATATCGAAACCTTAATTTTAAACATTATAACAGTTTATATAACATATTAGGACATGACGGGTTAAAGTTTTGTTAAATAACTGTTTATATAAGATATTAGGGCACCTTCGTAAATTACGTTAAATTAACTTCTAAGTATCGAAACCTTAATTTTTGACATTATAACTCTTTATATAACATATTAGGACATGTTAGATCATGTCCAACTTGTCATTTCCTGCTTAAAGCTTGGTTCGCAACCGAAAGTCAAATAGTTTGATTTCTGCTTTGACTTTCGATTTTGACCCATTCAAGATAGTTTGGATACTGATTAAGGATTGTTATATGATCGTATTATAGTAGGGAATAACCCTTAGAGATTATACCTTCTGATCATATCGTTTGTCGGGTTTTATGCAAAGTCCACATATTATGACTATATAATGACTAAAATGCCCCTTTTGCGCAAAGACTGATTTTGAAGCACAATAAACATGTAATCTGAGTTTGAAACTGATGTAATAACATAATGAAACATAATTGGGCATAATGCACTTACCATAGACCCATTCGACCATTCGGTGCCGCATATGTGCGTACGGTTGACTTATATAACATGATTTATATAAGTTAGCCGAATCGGATCTAAACCTTTCCAAATCAGTTCTAATCGGAATGAATGGTTGTTTGACCCGTATTATACGAGTCCTTGTACTAGTAAGGTTATAAGACCACAGTCTATCCGGTTTCCGCTTAATCTAACGAATCGTACCTATTTATTAAAGTTAACCGATCCAAGTCATTTGACTTGAAATAAGACCCGTTAACAATCTAACTGATCATAGTTCCGTCCATTCCAGACTAGGAGCCTCCAGTAAATTGCGGTTGTGTTTAGGTTGTTTTGATTATGGCTATGCTAAAACATCTTTGATTTGTAAAGATAAGCTCAGGTAAATACTCTTAGTCTATTTTCCATATACGGGCTTGGGATACGGCACTAGTCGCTTGGTCGGGTATTAAATCACGGGCGAATGATGCTTAAAATTTAAATAACCTATTTTAGTTCATTTTGCTTGATAACTTAAACATTGAGGGTTAATGCGACTGTGTCCTGGATACTATCGGCTCACTTAATTGCAAGTGGCCACGACCTAAGTGTGTGGTGTAGGCATACACCTAACAGACGCTAATGTTGTTATATTTTTTTTTATTGAAAATGTGACGTGTTTTGACAAGTATGTAAAACTGGTAACAAGAAACATTACCTTGACCCAAGTTTTTTAGAAAAATGATATACCAAATGGTATAAAAATGATTTTGAAAAGATTTTCAAAACATGTCGGCTAATTGTAAATACCAGTTTTAGTGACGTATTTTCAAAAGACTAAGCAAATGTTAAATAGCAAATACGGAATAGGTTGGAGCTGCTCGGTCTAAGCATATTAGATATTGCGACTCCACGCAAGACGTATTAGTCTTAAGCTTCATTTTGTTACATTCGGCCCGCCTGTGGATCTTTTTAGACACTTCAGTTTGTATAATAATTTTGAACATTTCGGACACTTGTATTTGTAATATATAATTTATAATCCCAGACTTCCGTTGTGCTATGTGAATTACTGATATCAATCGTCACGCATAAACCCTAAGTTTGGGCCCACCGGAAAATCAGGGTGTGTCAAAAACATAATGGACAGCAAACTAAACCACAATGGACATAACGTACTACACAATGAGTGTCAAGCTAAAAACGCAATGAAAAGCAGACTAAAAACACAACTGATGACAACAAATAAAAGAAACAATAGACATTAGACTAAAATACAATGGACATCAGACTAAAAACACATTGAACAACAAAACAAAACCATAACGGACAACAGATTGAAACACAATGGACAACAGATTAAAACACAATGGATAACAGATTAAACACAATAACCAGAACCTATAACACAATGTATATAAAACCCACCTAGTTAAAAAAACACAATAATCAATACCAATAACACCATGTATAAAAAACCAAAATTTAACACCATGTTCATTGTCATACATTATGTTATAGGTTCTAATAAAAACACAAAGGACAAAATCCAAATTAACATTGTGCTATAAGTTTTGATAATCACACAATGTATAGAAAGTCTAGTAAAAACGTAATGAACAAAACCCAGTTGAACGACACAATAACCAGAACATTTAACACAATGCAAAGAAAACCCAGAAAAAATAGAATTTTTTATTTTGTTTTTACGTAGCAATATCATACTCATATTTAAGATAAAAACGCTCGTTATTACGGTGACTTTTTTTTTTAAAAAGTAATGTCGTATGAAAAAGTTATGGACATTTTAAATTGATGAGGGGATTGCCATATGCCTTGCATATGGAGAGAGAGTCAATAAATGAAGCATTCATTTTATCCCTCTCAATCCTACAAATCTAAGATCAATGGTCTATAATCTTTTTTACCTTTCTTATTTATTTTGCCTTTTTATTTGATCTTATTCCACCAATTAACATCACAGTTTTGTATTAAGTTTGTTTGTTTCTTTTGTTTTAATCAACATCAGCATTCTTTACACTTACAAAGACCGTTGTAAAAGGGCCTTAGCTTTGTTTTCAATGAATACTCTTAGAAGAACTAGCAAAAGCGAAAAGTCTACTTGCCCTACCAAGTCCTTGATTTTTATAGGCGAGAGGGGCACTGAGGTACTTGGGTCCCTAAAACTGATACAAAGGCGCACTGAGGTGCTAGGGTCCCTAAAGTTGATCCAAGAGGTGCATACATCATGTACACGAGGTGGAAGGTAATCATATAACACTTTTTGTAGTAATGATAGGTTTCTATCATCACATACCGGAACATTAAATATATTTAACCTCATTTAATAAATAAAAAAACTATTGGACTAATTTGGATGGGATCAAAGGAATAAATGGAATCCAATTCTTATGTGAAACAAGAACATAAAGATAAGGAAAAGGAGACAATGTAGAAGACTATATTTTAATAAATAGTTTAGTATATTATTTGAATTTGTTTTGTTTATCGGGTTAGATTTCTTTGATTACTCAATTAGAGTTTGAAGTGTGTTAGGTTTAATATAAGTTTAGTACATATATAAGGTTAATGTAAAGGTTTTAGTAGTGTCGAGTTTACTATTAATAGAGTTTCAAGACAGGTTAGTCTCCGAATCTTTTGTGTTTGGTTTTGTTCTTAACCAGATAACTTGGGCCTTCAGCATATGAACTACGTTCATCAAGTATGCATGTTTCCGCCCACTGTAGGAACGCTTTATTAAACCAAGAGTTGAGTTTGAAACATGGTTACATGGAGCGTTAGTTTTGTTCAGTCTAATTTATGCAATGAAGAGAGTGTATTTATTATGTCGGATGCTCCTTACTATTATAGTCTATCTAATAAAGTATATGCTGGCTTACCTTTTTTTGTGTCACCAATAACGTCATGTGTAACCACCGATTTTAATCTCTCTTCCGTTTGGGGTGAAGTAGACTCCCTAATCTCATCAGAAACAAATGCTTTAGACATGCCCTCGCTCTCTTTTTGTTCCTGAACAAATAACAAGAAAATCAATAACAAAGATGAGACCATGAGAACAAAATATTAGTGAATATTGCATAGTTAGTCACCCAAGTTTGGCGTTATGCTTTATCAATTTTCTACGAAACAAAAATAAGTGACTAACTACGCAATAGTCACTAATATTTTGTGCCAAGATAAATAAGTTAAAAGTGATTTTAAGATAACAAACCATTTGCATTGATTAATGAATAGGCGGTCCACCTAATAAAGAGGATGTTGTAGGTTTGAACCTGCCGGCTCTTTAGTATATATTTCATTTCTCTTATATTTTTATAGTATTGTTGTTACTACCACCACAACTATTATTCCTGGTATTAGATTATTACTATATTATTTAACAGTTAATCGAGTTATTTGGTATTTTAGAGATTGGATCATAAGGTTTAAAGGGACTTTTAGAATGAATTTTTTAAACTTTAATGACGTCAACCAGAAATCAAACCACTTACTCCTGTAAGTATTTCTTATGCCCTTCGGCTAGGACAGAGAGTCCGGTTGAATTTGATAAACAAAGTATGTTTGAGATAGGAAAAACTGATTTGGTAGATAAACGTGAACGAACCGCCACAGATTGTATCAATACCTCAACATAAGCCGCACCGGGAGATCACCTCTGTGAACTCCTCTCAGACACACACACATCACTCTCAATTACTCTCCCTCAATTATGTATATCAAGAAATGCAAATGATTAGACTATTTATAGTGATGGCTAAACATTAAGGACAATCACTTTAAACATTTGGCCCAGTTGTTTACATCCCCAAACAATTGGCCTAATCATCATTTGCACGTATACTTTAACACAAATTAACCTATTCAGCATATGACTACACCAAGTCTATTCGAACAGCGATGGACACACACTAATATGCACTAACGCCTTTTTTTTTTTTTTTTTAAAAAAGACATACTTACATGTGGGTAAAGATCAGATTCCTCTATCATGATTTCATCAGCAATAGATATAAAATCGTCAGATTTCTCATCGTCAGACCAATATCGCTGGTCATAAGTTTCATGAGTATAGGTGAGAGGCTTAATTTACTACACACCTGAACATTAAGCTCTTATATTTATAATAAAACTTAATATTCAATTACCTCCATTGCTTTATCAATTAAATTAGATCTAGTGCTAGACTGCACTCCCCTCTCAAGCAAGCTTGATGTGAATGCCACAGTTTTATCATCAATAGAAGATTTGGACATCTCTGCAATCTTGTAAACATCCTCCTATGTGTTTATCATAAACACCAAAGCCCACATTAGCGTAGCTCGGATCGTTATTAATCGAAACCAAGACAACATGACGAATGTCAAGTAATATAACATTCAGAGGATAATATAGAAACAAAAAGTAAGCCTATTAAACTTAAAAAGCTTATAGACACCTTAATCACAAAGGTCCTATCCATCTTATTCATGTAACAAGTAGATACAAAGTAACCAATGTTACAGAGCAAACTTACCAACTCAGGACCATCGATGATACATCTAATAGTTTTCAGCTCGGTAAATGATGGATCATTCACCTGTTTTGGCCGACCTGTCTTTCTCCATCCTCTTACCTCTGCAACATAAATAAAAAGAGAAGATATGATAAAATTTCTCTATTTTCAGCGTAGATTTAAATACAAACATGAACAATTAGCTTACAAGATCCAAGGACATACCAGTGTAGTCAATGGTATCACCAACTAAAATCCTAAACCAGTCAGGAGTTAATCTACCAACCTCCATTAACGAAAAGAAATCACGCCGACAAAGATAGTACGCTCCGGTACTTAATTCAAAATCAGTCAAATCTACTCCAACGATTTCTGCCCATCCCATGTTATTTTCCAAGGTTTCATGATCACAGTACACAAGACTCACACCACATTCATGTACCTCCAATCCGCTCATCACAACAATAGACACGCTAACTGTGTCTCCCATGTCCAATACATTCCCGATTGGCCAATAGCTTAACCATATGCATACTTTCCCAGATTCAGGTTTGCCAAAGACTTTAGGGTTGTACATCATATCAACAACACCATTGCTTGTACTGACTTTACAAAACCATACCCAATCATCACCTGATACTGCATACTTAAAAGTTACATTTATTCCTTTAAGCGTCTTATTTTTGGGACATGAAGGAACGTCAAAGGACAAAGAAGTTGATTCTGATATATACGTAGGTGTTATGTTGGGATCTTTTATATCCGGCAGAGATGTGCTCATCATACCAAATTCAAACAACATCTGTGCCACACAAACGAAAGGCTCAATTATTCTATATGATTAGTTTGCAGATGGTACAATTATGATGTTTTTCAGAGAGAAACAACGAACCTGGATTTGGCTACTTCTGCCTAATGTGAGCTCATCATCACCAACAAGGCACACATGGTGATTCTTATATTCTCGTAGCCACTTCATGTGTCCCAAATCATTTTCATTTAGATTAGCTACTAATACCAATTTGAAAAAGCCTTCAATTTCATACAAACTATTACAGCCTTCATAACCGAACTCTTGCAAAGTGAATCTATGTGATTGGAAAGTTATTCTCTCTAGTAACACACAGTAATATATATACAATTCTGCAAGTGTACTAGGGAGACATAGAAGGCAATTGAGTCTAGAGCATAAGCTCAAGTCTAGAACCCGAAGATTTTTAAGATAAAAATGGCTAGGGAAGAACTCAAATAGATTATTGCCTAAATTCAAATATTGCAAATATGAATAAATTCTGAAACCCACAGAAAAAGGATCATCACATTTAAGAAAGCAGTCATTGAGGAATAACCGATGTAATGAAAGTGGTAAGTAAGAAGTAGGTTGTTTTGAAACAACTCCACCAGAAGTAGAAGCTCCTAGCATATTTGTCTGCTTCCTATTGAACAGGTTTTTACACCCTGTCATGTTCAATGTTGCAAGACTTCTAAGGCCTCCAATGGTTTCACAAACATTATGCAATTCGTAACAGTTCCAAAGAATTAAAGTCTCAAGATGAGGCATCTTGAATAAGTTGCGGATTTCAAATAGATTGTGTGAGTCTTTAAGATTTAGAATCTGCAATGACTGAAGAACCTGCAGCGTAAGTTATATACAATAAGTGAGTAAAGTATAGTTTCTTAAAGATCATTAAAACACAAGAAGCAACAAAAGAAGATACTAGATTCACTACCATAGGGGGTTCAAATACTTCCAGGTTACTATAGCTCATATCTATAGCCACCATGTTTCCCATGTATAAGTCTGAGGGTATGGTTCTTAAATGGAATCCAAGCCAGCAGAGCCATCTTAAATCTTCAGAAATATTTTCATAGGATCCATTGAGTTCCACGAAATTTAGCTGGAGCAATTTTAGGCTATCCATATTTCTAAGTGAGTCTGTTTTAAGCTCCGAAGCCTGCAAAATTAGCATGGAGAGACTTAGTAAGGTCTGACACACATGAGCATGTCATGGGTCCTTGTGGACATATTCTATCCATCCCTATGGAACTTGTTATAACAAATTCTTAACATAGACTGAAAGAGCTTGCAAAAAGCCTTTTTTTACTTCTTTTATCAAATATATACATAACAAGGTATAAAACCTATAAAAAACAAATTAAAAAGTCAAAAGCGTAACTTTAGACTTTTACTTATTCTAAATTACCTTGATTGCAAAATTCTCTTCCAACAGCACTTCCATATCTAGTGCTAAACCTTCTATCGTTTTTGAACCCTAGAAGAAAAAAAAATTAAAATATAGTAGATAGAAAAACTAGAAGGACAAAAAAGGGGAAATAAAAATGGTTAGATGATATGAAGCATCTTACCTTTCCTTTGCTCAATATCTTATAAGTGTCTATACTAAGCCAAACTCTACTACGCTTTGCAGGGGATTTTATCGATTCTTGACGGACTATGTTTTTCCCCATATCTTGAAGCAATTTGTGCATCATGAGCTTTTTGTTTGGTGAAACAGAAAGAAGACATCTGTCAATCAGGGTTTTAATCCCAGATGTTGCAGAGTAATCAGGCTCCAATATCTTTACCACATAATCCATGTCTTTGCCTATAAAGAAACAAGCGATATGCAAAAAAAACTCTTTTTCAGAGTTATATGGCAATGACATGTAGCTCCTAACAAGTACACCATGAAGTCGAGAATCTATATCTTTTTCCAATAAATTCAATTGACTTTTCCAATGTGAGATGGTATTGTTCTTGAATAGAGATGAGCCTAAAACTTCAAGAGCTAGAGGATTTCCTTCACAATATTGTACTGCTTGTAGTACAAGCTCCTTAAAGCCCGCCATGGGAATTTTGGACCCAAATGCATGACGACTTAATAGCTCTTGTGATTCATCATCATTCAATAATCTCATTTCATACTTCTGACACCTCCAATATGAATAGTCAAACCAGGTATCTGTATTTTCCCTGGTTGTAATTATAATTTTGCTTTGTGCATTAATCTTCCCGGTTCCCAGAAGAGCAACTAACTGCTTATCATCAACAATGTCATCAAGAACAATGAGGGTTCTCTTTGTTTGCAAGGCTTCCTCAATCATGCATGTACCTCGAGAAACACAAGGTATTTTTCTCTTTTTTCCCCCTAAAATATCTTTGAGCAGTTGTTCTTGTAGTTTAAGTAAATCATGTGGCCCTTTACATCTGCTACCAATGTCTTCAACAAAACTCACATACTCAAAAGTTTTCTGATTTGAGTCGTATATATATTTGGCTAGGGTTGTCTTGCCGCTTCCACCCATGCCGTAAATTGCTAAAATTTTAAGATTGTACTGATCTAACCAGGATATGATCTCCTTATAACGAGTGGTCATCCCCGTTATATTGAGTGGAAGATGAACATCTCTACGATCTAACTTAGTGTAAATTATATCAACAATTTCCTTCAAAAAGCTTGTTTCAGGCCTGCAAAAACTCAAGAAAAATTAAGATGCTCATCGGATGAGATATAGAGATTCTTTGATATTTTGAATAAAAACACTACAGCAAAAAAAAAAAAAAAAAAAAAAAAAAAAAAAAAAAAAAAACTGAAGTTCCAAATAAGAGTTATTCATTGGTTCTGTTTTGGGTTATTTGGTTCGGTTTGTTCGACTTGGGATTTAATTCAGGTGGAGCCGAAAGCCAAACCAAACCAAATTCAGTAATTTTTGAAACCAAACTGAATTCAATAAGCTTCAAACCAAACCAAAAGTGAATAAGACGCTTAATTCAAATCGGTTTTTGGTTCCCGATTTGGAGATCACTTCTGAGTCGGTACAATAAGGCGCCAATTGAGCAGAGATAAAACTAAAAGGCTGCTATATTTGGCTAAGTTCAATCTTAACAGTGGAGATGGATGGAAAATGTAGAGGTGCATATACCAGTCAACCGGTATATTTTATACCGGTTATTGGTTGACTTGGTCAAAACCGCTTAGATCAATAACCAATTAAAGCATGCCTAAAAACCTAACCTATAGAATCGATTAGGTTATTAAGCGAACTGGTTAACCGAAAAAACAAGATTTATAACCAGTTTTCAAAAAGAATAAAAGAAAATTCAATTAAATACTGAATATATAAAATAAAGTCAATAAAGTTCTTTTTCTAGACTTGAGAAATGTTGTAATCAAACCAATGTTGGATTAATCGGTTCGTTTACGGGTCACGGGTTTTCACGTATCGGGTCATGGGTACGGATCAAGAAGTTGAAGTTTGCATGAAATAAACTATGCCTCCTGGGTTTACGTGGATGTTACATTGCTATGTTTATATGTTATTTCTTATTTAAATAGCTTATTATTTAGAATAAGGATTGTAGTTTGACCAAATAAAATGGAGATAGAATATTAGAATATGCCAATATGAGTCAGTATCTTTGACCGAATAATGTTGTTTACTGGCTAGTTTTTAGGTGTTTATTGTTTAGCCCCACCCTTTGGTGTGGTGGCACTAACAGGGATTGCTAAATTTCTAACTAAGGGGCAGGGGTTGGACTCCTACTAACAGCGGATTGTAAGAAATTAACCTTTCAAAAAAAAAAGGTGTTTATTGTTTATTTCCGTTGCTCTTGTAGGCTATTTAAAGCCATTTAGTTTAAGGAATAAAAACAACCTTTTGCATTTATATTGTTCCTACACTTATTATAAATACATACGTGAGTGCTGTGTGTTTAGAGTGGGGCCTGAACCAACAACCAATACACCCATTACCTATTTTTACCAACATACAGGGGCAAAATGCTTCAAGAAACTCAGAAAACGGCTATATAGACGTTTGAAAACGGCAATATAGATGTTTGAAAAAAGCGATATAGCCGTTTAACATCTAGTTTTATTACCCGAATGGTAATAGTCTGTTATATTAAATTAAAAAATCTATTACTAACCGGTTCTTGTTCAAAAAATCTCCAAATCCATTTCTAATCTACAGTTGTTTTCTAAACCAAACCGGTTCCTAGTGTATTGGTTATGCTTTCAAACCTGAATAATCTACAACCCTGTCCAAATTTTAAGCACTCAATTTTATAAAGTACAATGATATAGATCGAAAAAATTGTGTAAATCAAAGCCATATATAGTTAATTGATTATGATAAAACTTTAAAGACAAGCGCTAAGAGTCAAATAATTGACTCTGTTTCAGGTTTCAACTAATAAATATTTTTAGTCACTGAACAAAAAAGAAGGCTTAGAACCTTACCCTGTGAGCTCCAAGCCGCTCAAATCAGCAACCTGCATAAGAGCCATCTTCCACATATTTACATTGTGATCAGTCCACCTTGAAGCAGTCTTGACTTTGATGGCAAACTTTTCTTTGTGATTCCTGACATTTGTGGGCTTGACGTGATAAAAAACAGGTAGAACTATATGACCGCACTCCCTCCTTTGCCGGAGGATGAGCACAAGCTCATCAAGGCACCAAGTGGAAGTTGCATAGTTCTTTGATAATACAACTATAGAAGACCTAGATGCTTTGATTGCTTTCTCAATTTCAGGTTTCAGTTCTTCACCTCTGTTGATTTCTTCATCATCTCTAAAGGTAGAAATTCCTGCTTGAACTAATTTATGGTATAGATGATCAGTAAATGAATTTCGAGTATCTTCACCTCTAAAGCTTAAAAAGACATCATAGCTGCAAGCTTTGTCACTGGAAGAAGCCATGACAGTAGAGGAGGAAGTAGTTGCCATTGAATTGAAGTTGGGAAGTGAATGGATAAGTCTTCGCGGGACTACCAATAAGTCTTCCAAATTCCAATATTTCCAAAACGTCGAAAATTAAGTAGGAGCATTCACATTGGTATTTTTTGAATTTTATATTCATATTTATTATTATGTATCATTTAAAAGTGAGTAAATTACTATTTTGGCCACTGTGTTTAAACTAGTATAACTCTTTCAGTCTAAAAAAAGATTTTTTTAACATATCAGACTCTAAGATTGTATTTTATAACGGTTTTGGCCCTTAACAATTTGTTACTTTTTTCTAGTCACTACTAGAAAAGTGGTCATTTTGCTACGGAAATTCCTACGCAAAAAAATGCGTCGCAAATTTTGACACATTTACTACGCATTTCCTACGGAAAAAAGACCTTGATTTTTTTGGCTAATTTGCGACACAATAGTGACAAAAATACTAATTCTAAGTATTGTGTCGGAAATGCGTAGCAACTTGCTACGCATTTACGACGGATGAATTATATTTAAACGTTTAATTATTATTATTATTAACTATTGCGTCGGAAATGCGTAGTAACTTGCTACGCATTTCCGACGGAACTATTATTTATTTGTTAGAATTAGATTTATATGTTAAATTCATTTAAATATTAATTGTTGCATCAGAAATGCGTAGCAACTTGCTACGCATTTATGACGAAATATTTCTTATTATACTTAGATTATATTTTAATGTTTAGTCATCATTATTATTAATTATTGCGTAGGAAATGTGTAGCAACTTGCTACCAATTTGTGATGGAAAATTTATTGCGTAGGAAATGTGTAGCAACTTGCTACGCATTTGTGATGGAAAATTTATTACCATATTTAAATATTTAACTAGTTTTATTATTACCATATTTTATTATTACCATACATCTCTTAATGCACTTTCAATCATTAGTTCATTACTATCCAATTCATTTGCTCATCATTTGGCATTATAATATAAATGCCCTATCAAAAATATATTGATATCCCCCCACTTGTGTAGGAGACTTAGGTTTTCCAATGGAGACTCAAGTTCAAATCTCACTTGTGTCATATATTGGGGTGAATATTGGGCAATGATGGTGGCAAACCCACCGAGAGGGGTTCGATCCTGAGCCGCACCCCGGTTTTCATCCGGTTGTTACTTCAGCTAGGCAACTCGTGTGGAGGCAGTACGGTTTCCAGGGGAACGACGTAACCAAGTCTGGCCAAAAAGAAAGTCACCGTTCAAAAAAAAATATATTGATAATTTATGTGCAACAATAATAAAAGTCATAGATTCCAATTTTCTACTAAAAAGAATGTGATGGAGGCATGTGGTAAATAAATGCCCTTTCAAAAATTTGTTTTACGTTTTGTTCTAAATTTTGCGAGTTAACATGACGCAGCGTTCTTGTGTGGTTCAACATTTTTACGTTTTGTTTTACGCTTCGTTCTAAATTTTGCGAGTTAACATTATGCAACGTGCGTGTGTGGTTCAATGTTTTTATGGTCGTCCTTTTTTCCCGTTCGCTAGCGGTGTTGTGGCCTTGGTGCTATTTGTCAGGATTTTACGCCCCCACCGCAACGCGGGGGGCTAAATACTAGTTTATAACAAATTTAAGATTTAAAATCTAATTACATGACATATAGTTTACGATAAATGTGATTTATAAAAAAAAAAAAAAACTGGATATAATTTATGTGCCACCATATTAATAATATTTTTTCATTAATTAACTAGTTAATAATAATACAAGTAATAGATTCCAATTTTCTAACTTATGAAAAGGTTAATGGAGGCATAATGTTTTACACATAATTGAGCCAATCAAAAGCTTTAGTTAAACTTCACACGGATCACCATCCTATGGTCCATAGCCTTTTTTTTAACAGTTTTTACAATATTTTTCAATTCATCTAACAATCAGCTTATTCTTTTTTATAGATATAATATCTACACATAATAACTTTTATAGTATCCGTGACTTTTCTTTACTATTTATTTTGAATTTTTGCTTTCAAAAGTCTAATTGTGTTTATGACAAAAGTCTGAAAAACGAAGGACCACCTAGATCTTTACATATTTTGATCTTTTAATACGATAACAAGTTAGCCAATCAAAACCTTTAGTTAAACTTCACACGGATCACCATCCTGCGGTCCATTGCTCACCTAATATTCAATCTAACGGTTAAAAATACCTCTAGAATCAAAAGCTTTAGTTACAACCCTAAATTCCTTTTACTTTGAGCAGCAGCACACCACAAACCCCCCTGCCCCCTTCTCTCTCGATCAGCCTATCTCCGGCGACATGCCAGCCTGTGTCGGCCGCTCTCCGACAACCACGCCCCTCCTTGCACCTTGTTTCCCCCCACCCGAACTGAAAACAACCGGCCGCCACACTATGGTGGTGGCATACGGCGGCTGAAAACACAGTAGAGAGAGAGTGTTGACGAAGGGAGAGAGATCGATGGCGGAACAGGCGACGTAGACGGCAGTCAACGACGGCAGTCGGACAGACGACCAGAAGCGCCGACAATGGCGGCGGTGTTACCTGGCTCCGACAAGTAATCTGGTCAACAATCCAGCAGATGATGTTCGGGTGTTGAAAGTTGTTACTCTGATGTTCTTGATGTATACCGAAGGCATTGTCACTACCGGACCTTAAGTTAATTTTCATTATGTGTTTTCATGTTTTTTTCCATTATGTTTTATCAGTAGGTTTGTGTTCCAGGGGTGTTCCTAAAATAAAGGAGATCTCCTCCATGTGGGTAGTGGGCAGTTGTAATTTCCTTTTATATTTGTTTGTTTTGGTTATGAAGGAGTTATGCAGAAAAATTGTCCTGATCTCTCCCTTGTTTTCTCTCTAAATTCTGGTTGTTGAATCCGATTGATCAGACCACATTAGTTCTGTTTGACGGTTCAGCAGATGATGGCTCGGTTCAGGCGACTGTGATTCGGGTTACGTTTCGCTCAAGATCTGGTTCGAGTTCCGTTGATGGACCGAGATTTTATAAAAATTAAGATAGATAGAAATGTTATTGAATTTGTTAAAAGAATGTGTAATTTTATTTTCTTTATGTACGTAGATTTTATATATTTTTTGTGTGTAAATTTGTATAAATTTATGATTAATGTTATTAAATTTGTATAGTTTTAAGTTTTATTTGCTTTTGTATCAGATCTCTCGGATGATTTATAAATAGAATAAAACAAGAAAAAACATTTTCTTTAAACAAAAGATATTTTTACTGAGGGGTTTGTGACGCAAAATATATCGCCAAAAACCTTTTCTTTTTTCATTTTATTTATTACAAATTCGTCAGAAATGCGTAGTAAACATGTAGTCAGAAATTTGCCATAAACTATGAAAAAATATAAATTAAATTTCGTGACAATTGTGTAGCAAAAATTAAAAATTAACTTCCGTTAAATGGGTAGGAAAATGTGTAGCAATTTGTGACAGCCCTTTTCTGTCAGAAATGGGTAGGAAAATGCATAGAAAATGCGTAAGAGACCAGTTTCCTACGAGTGGTTTTCCTACATATGCATTTTGTCACAAATTCGTAGAAAATCGCGAGTTGTGACGCATTTCCTACGAAAAATGGTGTCAGAAATTTTAATTTTTCTAGTAGTGAGTTAAACCTATGGGTATTATGGTACTTTTATAAGTTAGGGGCTTTTTATGTAAGTTATAAAGTTCTTTTAATATTTTTATTTATATAATTACTTAACTTTTTATTTCTCTATTTCACGACTGTTATTTTACAAAATACGTTTTAAATACACAAATAGATACATATTTCTTTAACAATTTGTATTTTATAAAGGTGATTTTTAAAAACATTTGTTTTTTAACCTTTTAAAACCATCAATCATTTTTAAAATTGTTTGAAACAACTAGCCTATTAACATTATAGAGATAAGAAAGAAAGATTGGGGGAATGGATGTTTTATTGATGTATAGAATGGATCACATATGCCTCTATTTATAGGCTTAAAAGAAAGGAGCTAAGTACATGTAAAGTCATAATATAATGATGAATCCTAATGGATAGTCACACCATAAATGGATAATAATTTATAACACTCCCCGTTGACTATCCACTTGACAAAATAATATTTTGTTCTTATAATACGCTTGGTGATGCTGTCTCATTAAAAACCTTACCAGGAAAACCCAATGGGAAAAAACCATAGCTAAGGGAAAAAGAGTGCAGCGCGTATTATTCTCCCCCTAATGATTTAAGCTCCTTGAGTCGACGCATCCCGATCCCATGAACCAGTTTCTTGAATGTAGAGGTCGGAAGTGATTTAGTAAACAAGTCTGCCAAATTGTCTCTAGAACAAACTTGTTGAACAATAATATCTCCATTCTTTGGAAATCATGTGTGAAAAAGAACTTTGGTAAAATGTGCTTCTTTTTATCACCTTTGATGTATCCTTCCTTAAGTTGAGCAATGCATGCTGCGTTGTCTTCATGTAAAATTGTTGGTCCCTTATCTATCGTAGAAATACCACAAGACCCACGAATGTGTTGTATTACACTTCTTAACCAAACACATTCTCGACTAGCTTCATGAATCGCCAATATTTCTGCATGGTTAGATGATGTAGCTGTGATGGTTTGCTTTACAGAACGCCATGAAATAGCAGTGCCTCCACTTGTGAATAAATATACAGTTTGAGATCGTCCAGTGTGATGATCAGACAAATACCATGCATCTGCAAAACCAACCAAACTTGTTGTTGATTGGTTAGTAAAATACAATCCCATAACTTTTGTACCTTGAAGGTATCGAAATATTTATTTTACCCCATTCCAATGCCTCTTCGTAGGGCATGGACTATATCTTGCCAATAAATTTACAGAAAATGATATATCTGGTCGTGTATGACTAGCAAGAAACATTAGTGCACCAATTGCACTTAAATATGGCACTTCTGGACCAAG
>JARYGA010038620.1:0-26719 GCA_030545235.1 Helianthus tuberosus
AGAACCGTCACAGGATGGAGAGTTTGTATAGATTATAGACGATTAAATGAAGCAACAAGAAAAGATCACTTTCCTTTACCCTTCATTGATCAAATGTTAGAAAGATTATCCGGTCATAAATTTTACTGTTTCTTGGATGGTTTTTCAGGTTACTTTCAAATCCCAATAGCACCCGAAGACCAAGAAAAGACAACTTTCACATATCCCTATGGAACTTTTGCTTATCGACGCATGCCGTTTGGTCTATGTAATGCCCCCGCAACATTCCAACGTTGCATGGTAGCCATCTTCCATGACATGATAGAAAAGACAATGGAAATCTTCATGGACGACTTTTCTATCTTTGGGGATTCATACGACCAATGCCTCGATAACCTTGAACGAATGCTATCCCGATGTGAGGAAACTAACCTCGCCCTTAATTGGGAAAAATGTCATTTCATGGTAACGGAGGGAATAGTACTCGGTCACAAGATCTCGAGCGAGGGAATGGAGGTGGATCGAGCCAAAATAGATACCATTTCTAGATTACCACCTCCATCCTCCGTAAGAGCTATCAGAAGTTTCCTAGGGCATGCCGGATTTTATAGGCGGTTTATCAAAGACTTTTCTAAAATCTCAAGGCCTCTAACTAAATTACTTGAAAAAGATGCCCCTTTCATCTTTGACAAGGATTGTAATCAGGCATTTCTAACCCTAAAGGAAATGTTAGTCAATGCACCTATCATGATAGAGCCTGATTGGAAATTTCCTTTCGAAATCATGTGTGATGCTAGTGACTTTGCAGTTGGAGCTGTCTTGGGACAAAGAAAATAAAAGCATTTCCACCCAATTTATTATGCTAGTAAAACACTTAATGATGCACAAGAAAATTACACAACAACTGAAAAAGAATTACTAGCTGTGGTATTTGCTTTTGATAAATTTCGTTCTTATCTTGTTCTTTCTAAAACTATAGTCTATACAGATCATGCAGCCATTCGATATCTCTTCAAGAAGCAGGACGCAAAACCATGTTTGATTCGGTGGATTCTACTCCTCCAAGAATTTGACATTGAAATCAGAGACAAAAGGGGAGCAGAAAATACCGCAGCAGATCATTTTTTGCGCTTAGAAGACCCAGCTTTGGAGGCAACCAGGGACGAGCAAATCAATGAAAAATTTCCAACTGAGTCCCTGGAAATGGTGGAATATAAGGAGGAACCATGGTACGCCGACTATGCTAACTACCTAGCTAGCGGTATAGTCGCAAAAGGGTGGCCACATCATCAAAGAAAAAAATTCTTTGCCAATGTGAAACACTATTTTTGGGAAGATCCCTATCTTTTCAAAATGTGTGCCGACCAACTCGTCCGACGATGCGTACATGGTAGCGAAGCACGAAGAATTCTCCGCCATTGTCATGAAGGTCCATACGGAGGACATCATGGTGCCGCTAGTACCGCACGAAAGGTATTCGATTCAGGATTTTATTGGCCAACCATTTACAAAGACGCCCAAAGTCTTGTCAAAACATGTGATGCTTGCCAAAGAACAGGTATATTTCTTCCAAAAACGAAATGCCACAAAATGGCATTCTTGTTTGTGAAATTTTTTATGTGTGGGGACTCGACTTCATGGGACCTTTCCCACCATCGAAAGGAAACAAATATATACTTGTGGCAGTAGACTATTTATCTAAATGGGCCGAGGCCGAGGCACTTCCAACAAATGATGGAAGAGTCGTGGTAAGATTTCTGAAAAAATTATTCTCTCGTTTTGGCACACCTAAAGCATTAATAAGTGATAGAGGTACCCATTTTTGCAACCATCAACTCGAAAATTTTTTAACAAGATATGGGGTCTATCACCGGGTCTCAACAGCGTATCACCCTCAAACAAACGGACAAGCCGAAGTGACTAATAGAGGTTTAAAACGAATACTCGAGAAAACCGCAGGGTTAAATAAAAAGGAATGGGCGGATAAACTAGATGATGCTTTATGGGCTTTTCGAACTGCTTATAAAACAACAATAGGCACAACCCCATATAAGCTAGTCTATGGAAAAAGTTGTCACTTGCCAGTAGAAATTGCGCACAAAGCCTACTGGGCAATAAAAAATGTAAACTTAGATTTAGAATTTGCTGGTAAAAATCGATTTTGTCAATTAAATGAATTAGACGAACTTAGGAATTATGCATACTCAAACTCCGAAATCTAATGAATTTCGGGTAGGAGATCTAGTTCTTTTGTTTAATTCACGACTTCGATTGTTTCCTGGTAAATTAAAGTCTAGGTGGTCAGGACCTTTTTCCGTCACCCATATTTTCCCACACGGTGCAGTAGAAATTAAATATCGAAATGGGCCTCCATTGAAAGTCAATGGCCAACGGCTGAAACTTTATCAAGGATTCATTGAGGATGAAGAGGAAGAGATTTCATTCCAAACGATGGAAGAATGAAACCAACATCATACCTGGTAAGTTACGAACGATTGAGGCGACAAAATAAAGCGGTAAGTTCTCTAACCAAAGCTTATGGGAAACAAGGGCACCCACACGAGCACTAAAAAAAAGAAAAAAAAACTTTGCTCGGCACGAGGCCGTGTCCGCGCTGCAGTCGGGATATATCCCCTTTTTCAAAACAGTTACTTCATTCCACACGCCCCGTTTCCCCGAAAAAGCTCTGGTTCCAGGCGATTTTTCGCAGACTTTCGACGTCTCCTATCACTCTAACAACATCAAGGTATGATTCTATCACTTTTAGTAGTTAGATTAGTTACTTGCATGTAGTTAACACACCAAAAATTTGGGGAAAAATCTAGGGTTCTTGAAGTTCATACGGATTGAACCTCAAATTTTTGTTTAGATTCGTTTGCATTTAGTTAGATTAGTGTTTTGGGAAGTAAATACACTTGTATTGTTCATAGATTCACCCGATTTCTCACAAAAACCCCAAACCCTTGTTCTTGAACCGAAAAAGATAAAATTGATAGGGTAAACGGGTTATTTTGGGAAAAACGGCACTTAGGGTTTCATTTTCGGGGGAAACCGCACCTATTGGACCAAAAATTTTCAAGTTTTCGAAACCGGGTCGAAAAATTGAATTTTTGAGTAACAGACGCCTGGACACGGGGCCGTGTCCGCTGAACACGGGGTCGTGTCCAGCCCACTGTTTGCAGTTTTGTCCGAAAATATTTCTGTTTCGTGCTAACTTTTGGTGTATTCTTTCAGATGGCTAGGAAGTTCACAAGATTCAACGCCAATGAGCTCGATGCTAGAGCTAGATTCGAGATACTTCAAACAAGGCCGGAGGAATACCCGAGGCAAGCATGCACGGAATTGTTAACTGTGGTAAATCAAATCGACCGTTTCAACAACATTGTCACGGGACCACTCAGAGTCGCCCTAACAACTCGACTCCGTTCCGTCCACGAATGCACTTTGGAGTTCTATAGCACCTTCGCATTCAACTCGAGGTGCGACCCGTTCGACAATGACGGGGTGTCATTTCAATGTGGCGGAACGAGGTATTCGATCTCTATGGCACAATTTGGGTCGATTGTCGGGTTGTATGCGGAAGAGGATGCGGGAAACGAAGAAAATACTGGAGGAATGAGAGATATTGGTGAAAACGAACGCCAAGCTATTTGGGCTCAGATTGGTGAAGGGTACTACAATCCGAGCAGCACTAAGAGTACAAAGCTGAGGGATCCGCTCTACAGATACATCCATAGGCTCCTCGGCTACTCTCTTAGCCAAAGGCATGATAGTAGTGGCGTCGTTGGGTTAAGAGATTTGGTTGTCCTCCACTGCATCCACAACCGCAGGCCGCTCGATGTTCTGTTCCTCATGCTCCGAAACATGCATCATAACCGCCTTGCTAGTGCACCGACTCCTATCTTCTTTGGGGGATGGGTGTACCGTCTCTTTAGGCACTTCGCCCACATACCTAGGTCATTTGAGAGGAGCCCATGGTCGGGTATGGTGGATATACACATATGCCGCTCAATGAACCCGATTTATGAGGCGGAGGACGGGACGGTGAGCTTTCAAAGGATGCAAGGTCATGCATGGAACCCGCAAGAGGCACTTGTCCTCCAAGCTCCGCAACATCATCAGTATCAATACCAACCCCAAGGTGATCCGGGCCAATCCTCCTCAGGAGGCGGTTTTCCTAATTTCCAAAGTTTGCATGATTTGTTGCAGGAAAACCTTATGTGCACCAGGAACACTTATAACATGGCGAGCAACACGTACCACCGGGTCGGAGCTATCGAAAGAAACATATCAGTCATCCAAGATGATGTTGGATATATACGAGACCACATTGCACGCCATGGAGGGGATGGTGATGATGATGACGATGATGATGCCATGGAATAGGCGGGAGGAGCGGAGGAAGAGGAGGTTGTTTGATGGTTCCCCAAGTTAACCCTTTTCCACTCTTGAACAATTGATGGCCTGCGTGCCAAGTGTTGAACAATTTACTTTCCTTAACTTCTTTTATTTTCTGCATTTTTTTTCTTTTCTTTTTAACTTTGACATGGATGTTGAATATTGGTAAAAGTAGGATGTTTGCTATGGTATGGTATGGTGTCTATTGATTAAGCAGGTACATACGAGGCTTAGAGTGCTAAACATTAGTACTACTAAAGCCGGTACAGGAAAACCGACGAAAGAAACCTGTTTTTCAACTTTGCAGACTGTCCACACGGGGCCGTGTCCAGCCGACACGCCCCCATGCCCACTCCCCTGAACCTGCTGATTGTTTTAATTCTGCAGACCTTGACAGACACGGGGTCGTGTCCAACCAACACGCCCCCGTGTTCACCTTCTGTAAGTTTTCGTTACTGGCACCTGAGCACGGGGTCGTGTTCACTCAACACGGGGTCGTGCCCAGGTAACCAGTAACACAAAATTTTTGCTTTTTACACCTTTTTACACATTCAATCAACCTAAAAACTTATTTTTGGGACACATTGAGGACAATGTGTAATTTAAGTGTGGGGGGGATGCTAAAACCTTGAATCTTGCAAGTCCTAAATACAAGCCTTACACAAAACTCTATTGGAACCGCTAATCACCCCAAATTTTTTTCAAAAATTTTCATTTTTTTTACTTGTCTAGGTTTAACTCGGGAAATTCAAGTTCTCAAAAAGGTTATATTTTTACAAATTTACAACCGATAGCGTCGTGATAAAAAGAACCAACATAAGAAAATTATGAAAAGGCATGACAAGCTTAGTTAAAATTTAATTATATATACTTGATCACATAAGAACCCATTCCCACAAAAGTGAGTTTTGAGCCTTTATTGAGCATACAATTACATATCAATAGAACTAAATGCTCATTTTTCGTTTCTTGTGTGAATAGCCGCTTGGTTCTTACGACTCTAGAACTTTCCATGACGATACATTCCCGGTCCTTACCAACTTAAACCCGAGTAAGTAAATGATGGAGGCATTAGGACTAACCTTTTTATTTCTACACCATTATTTTGCTTTTTTTTTACCACCTACCCAAAATCCCCCTAGTTAGCCCCTTTGAGCCTAAACCTTTTCATTTCATAACCCAAACCAAACACCCTTTTTACCCACCAAAACCTTTTTCATTTTTTTTACCCTTTGTTTTAGTAACAATTTCGATTTTTCGTATGACTTTTCAAAAAATATATATATATATTTGTGTTGATGAAGCAAAAGAAAATAAACAAACAAGTTCATCAAATATAACTTTGTTTGAATAAATAGTTTCATCAAAATAAAAGTTACAAAAATAGAAAGTTTTACGAAAACCGAAACTTGTTACGCTTTTCGCCTTTTTTTCTAATAACCACCAACCCAACCACCTACCTTTAACCTAAGCCTAACCTTTCACCCAAAAAGTCCTCTTGATATTTACAAAGGTATATAAGTTAAAAAGGAGGAGGATTGATTGCTTGGCAAGCCTATGGTAAGAGTAAGTTCCATGCCGCTCTCGAGTGATCCACAAAAATACATTTTCGGCCGAGTGTTGAGTGATCCCCGTGAGGTATGTGAACTTGTATATAAATAGAATTTTAAAGCGGCATGTTATGCCCTAATAAATAATTTATCTTATGAAAAGTTTTAAATAAATCATGACGAATAGGATTGTAAATAAATAAAAATAAAACTAAATAAAGAATCTTGGAAATCCCGACACTCTACGACAAGCCCAAAAACCTTCTTCTCTACCCATTCCATTTGGGAGTGTAATAGCCACATATTAAAGAGTTTTGCTTGAGGACAAGCAAAGATTCAATTGTGGGGGTATTTGATGTGTTAAAAATGCAACATATAAATTTCATCAAATGAGGCATAAAACTAACCCCTTTTTAGTACTAATGTTGGAAAAAGTATGCTTTTGTCTTCCTTTTGTATTTTCAGGATTAAAAGAGCTCAAATTAACAAAAGAAGCAAAAAGACATCAAAATCTAACATAAATACAAGAAAAGGAACAAGACGTAACATGCCCGACCCCACGACAGCATCTTCCCAAGCAAAACAAGAGATCAGAAGCCTGAACACGCCCCGTGCTCAGCCAGCACGGGGGCGTGCCCAAGTGTCAGCAGAAAAGACAAAGTGGTAGAAGCTTCTATTGCCCACCACGGGGCCGTGCTCAGCGGACACGGGGCCGTGGTCAACTATAAGATTCGCACAATCTAGCAAATCTGCATAGTACAAAGATTCTTCTGCACCACGGGGTCGTGCTCAGCGGACACGGAGGCGTGGTCAATTAAAAAGATAAAACTGCATTAAATGAAAAAAGAGAAGGATGTGGACACGGGGCCGTGCCCACTGGACACGGGGCCGTGCCCGAGCTTCTGTTCAGCCTATAAATAGAAGTGCTTGGCTTGAGCTCAAACCATCCCTTGGCACACCACCTCTCTCACACTTCACCCACCACCCACCACCACCATAACACCATCATCCACCACCATCATCCATTGTCTATCATAGAGTGTGTGAGTCGTCTCGGGATCCAAGATTGATCGTAAGAGTTCTTGACAATCAAGGCCATATTTGCCTAAGTGTCTTACGTCACTTGGTGAAGACAAAGTGTCTAGTTTAATACTTTTTATTTCTAATATTTTGCACTTTTTACTTGGTTTTGTATTAATGACTTTAATAACTAGTTGCTTATGTTGAAGGTGATCTTTCCTTATCGTTTGTCCGTGGTGTCTTGGCATTATTTTACTGTCTATATAAAATAAAAGATTTTCACCATTCATATCTCCACGGTCTATATGGAGGTATGTTAGCTACCTGGTCGGGGGGTTAAGGGAACGGTTTGGTAAAGGTCTTGCCATTGTTCAGCGTTTAGAGGTCCTGCAATGGACCTGGGTCAAATTTAGTAGGACCTCCTTCAATACTTAACGGTATTGGATGGCGGGGGTCCAAACTCTTTGATCCCCTCATAAGTTAACTACTATTAATACTATAACCCGGCTATTTAGGACTGTATCCCTGCTGACTCAGACTACTTAGTCGAGGGTAACGTCACCTCCAAAAGAGGGGCCTACCATAATTTGCATACTTTTGTAAAACGCAATGGATAAAAAAAATGTGTTTTTCATACTTTTGTAAAACGCAATGGATAAAAAAAAATGTGTTTTTTTCATTATTTTGTAAAACGCAATAGACAAAAACCACCCAAAAAGTGTGTTTTTTCATTATTTTGTAAAACGCAATGAATAAAAAATTATGTTTTTTTATTATTTTGTAAAACGCAATGGAAAAAAAACACCAAAAAAGTATGTTTTTTCATTCTTCTGTAAAACGCAATGGATAAAAAACTGTGTTTTTTCACTATTTTGTAAAACGCAATGGACTAAAACACTACCTAAAACAGAATGGACAAATACAAACACAAAAAAAAAAATATGAGTTGTGTTATACAAATTGCGTTTTACAAACAACTCTACAAATTGCGGTTTACAAACAACTCTACAAATTGCGTTTTACGAACAACTCTACAATTGCGTTTTCCGGTAATAAGGGAATATATATAACTAACGAAAGAACTTCCTAATGATATAAGTATCATTATGACACTATAATAATCTTTATGCTCATCTGTAAACTATATATTAGAAAAAAAAAGACAAAAAAAAAGCATTAAAGGAGAAGTGTACTGTTAGGAACGATAGCTATATTTCAATTCATAAAAAAAACCACAAACCTGCTATCAATACATTCAAAATATTCCTTCTTTCACCTCCTGGTGATTTCATACAGCAGGGTATCAAAATAGACAAAAAAATGAGTAAAACGCAACACGCTGCAAGACGACGTTGTTACTGCAATACGCTGGTGAAATCGAATCTGATGTGAACGCCGGTAGCTTCTAGAAGCGAGTGCGAACTCCGATTCTGATGATTCGGAAACTTGTTGTTGTGGTGGTGGGCGGTGGAGCGGTGGAGGTGGATAGTGAAATGGGTTTCAGATCTGAAAATCGCAAACATGCCGGTGAGGGTGAAAGTGGCGAGATGGTGTTGGTGGTACTGGTGGCGAGGAGGAGGTGAGAGTGGTGGCAGAGGTGAGTGGTGGTGGTGGTGGTGTAGAGGTGGCCATGGAGATGAAGAAACTGTTTCAGATCTGATCTTGATATTCTGGGTTTTTTTTAGATAAGACTAATTTTTGTATTGGACTAAAATACCCTTTCCACTTGTATTTTTATTTGCCACGTGGATGGCTAAGATTACTTCCTATCCTTCCTAGCTAGATTATACTTCCTATTTGATCTTTTCCCTTACAATCTATGGTGAATTTAGTTTTTACAATTTATACAATACTATTTAACTAGATTGGTGACTTTAAAATAGTTTTTACAATTTATCCAATATATATGTTATAACTAAAAAGATTACGTATCTCTTATATCACTTTCATAATTTTTTAGTTTAATTTTGTTGATTACTTTCTTACTCTAAACTTATTTTAGAGTGAAAACAGGATTTATACAACCATTAACATGTTTAACCCATTAAGGTAATTTGTCAAGAGTTATAAAGGTCTTTGTCGTCGGATAATCGATGAGCCAACGAATCATACAATCATACAACGAAACTAATATTAGTAAAATTTAATAATGAAATATAGGTTGCAAACTCGTCGGGGACGACTTTATTAGTTTTGCTTTGCTAGAATAAGGCACGGATTCTATTTCTTTTACATTATAGTATACTTTTATTTTTCGTTACTCGTTGGTACAGATTGTTGTCCTTGTCGTCATAGTATTTTATTCATATCCGTTACTTTGTAGTACGGATGTTTTCGTTAGATGGTTCAGTTCGTATTGTTATATGATTAGTATTTCTTGTAGCATGCAATAGACTTTAGATTTTGTGCTCGTTATTGCATGTTCCTTTAGACTTATGTTAAGATACATTTATTTCTGATACGACTTTGTACTCTGTCACCCGAGCAAATATATGTTTAGACTTATCGTTGGGGCGTCAACGACATGGCACTCATCGTGACGGTGCGTAACTAAAGTTCACGGCGTCTCTAGTTTGTGCTTGTGTAGCACCTGGCCCCTAGAGACGAATAGATCGATTTTAGCTCTGACTCCTGTTGAGAAGGAATAATGTGTGTATGCCTACACACACCGTCTCGGTGCATGGACTAGCTAGCTATGTACCCCTCTGTTTAGGCTCGTGGGTGCTTCTATATTACATGACTTATTTTATTGTTATATGTTGTCGCGTATGTCTTGTATCTCTTACGATATGTCTGATATGTTTATATGCATCTGATTGTGTTCAGTATCTGTTTTGTATAAGTATTGGGATTCAAGTTACATAAGTATTCGTTTCAGTGCCAGAATTTCAGTTTCTGTTTTCAGCATTTGTCCGATGTCTGTCTCAGTATTTGTTTTAGAACTGTTTTGTTTCCAGTATCGATTTGCGTAATCTTTACAAGTATTAGATTACTATGTTTTCAAAACTCAGGTTATCTAAACTATTTTGTTAATTAAATATATATATTTTCAAATTAAAAATATAGTTGTTTTGACTAAATAATGATTTGTTATGAAATTCGAGTTATCATTAGATTTTGATTTAAATCTTAATGTTTATTCGTAATATAGTAATTTTGATAATTTTCTTATTTTAAAGGAATTGGGATTTTTAAGCAATAATATATTAGAAGTAAAACCGTTTGAGAGAAGGAAAATTGTTTTAGTTTCAAATGTGGTTCAATGTCAGTCTCAGTTTAGCTTCCGTTATGTGGTGTTTCGTTCTCATTTGTTCGTCTTTACATGTACTATTGTTTTCCCCGTTACTGAGCAACTTTTTGGCTCAGCCATATTTTTCTTTTTGTGTTTGTCTTATGTGTTTATAGTTAATCCAGGATATTTGGGGAATCAGTGAGGAGCGTTGAAAGAAGTGGAAGCTTTTTATTTCGGTATCGTAATGAAAATGTAATTAGGATCTTTTGTTTTAAACTTCCTGATTAGGTTTTTTGAATTTGATGTCCGTAATAGTGACATGTCAGCCCTTCCAGATTGGGGTGTTACACGTTTGATGGTGGCGTAGTGGTAACAGTGATGGTTTGGTGGCAGTCGTGTATGTGTTAGATGGTGGTATTATTTATATCCTTGTTATGTAATATAGATGGGTATTCATCATTTTGCAACAAGAACATCATTTCATTTCAAATTCTCTGCCATTTGGGACGAACTTGGGTGGTTTGGGGAAGATAGTCATGGGTATTCTCATAATCAATTGATACGTGGTCGAAAGTCCAGTGTTTTCCATATTTAAGTTTTTGTTTTTACGTGAATTTAAATTTCGAATGATCTACTTTGATATTGTTTGCGTTTTTGCAGGTCTAATAAAGTTAGAAGAGTATTTTAGGAGCCTTACGGAACATCGGGATGAGGCTAGGACTAACCGGACACGAGAAACGAAACAAAACAGACGAAAAATGGTTCTTTGTGTCACGGCCCCCGTCTCGGTTTCACCCGGTCCAGGAGCCGCGGGACCAAAAACCCGTGGTAATTATTATATTGGCAGTGGAATTTTAACAGGATCTTTTAAGACTTGAAAACGCCCAATTATTTTATTTCATAAATTAGGGATTACACCCATAATTTACAATAAAGGTTATTTCACTGAGAAATCCCTGTTTTTACAAAAACATGCTTCTTTATTTTATTGAGCCACCTTCTCAAGCTTGTAGTGCTATACAGCACTTTTTCTGGATCACAACAGATCACCTGAAACATGTTTTAAAAAGATTTTATCAGCAGTGAAATACTGGCGAGTCATTCAAGTTGCACAAAACGACACCTTGTTATAATCTACAGTATTAAGGGTGACGGGTATCAAGTAATGTATACAAAACCCCACATACCAGCAGTAAGTGAAGATTACAAAGACTTAATCCCTGTAATTATAACTTTTGAAAATAATTTAAGTATTGTAAAACGTTGTTGATAAAAAGAGAATGACTCACGTTGCAAGTTTAAACGGGCAGAGTTTAGCCTACTGATTTAGCCTGGTAACCTAATTTAAATAGCAATGCATACGAAACTAGGTCAGTAACTTAATACAACATTTACGATAAGCTCACGAAATCAAAACCCTCACGACGAATGACAAAGGCATAACCCAAATATGGGCAGCACTTAAACATCCATCGGATTAGTTTCAATCAATCGGACATTATATCGTAGCAGTGATCGAGTTAATACCCTGTAATCGTAGCAGCGTTTCTCTATGTGGAAATTCGATTTTGAACAGCTTTCATCGTGTTTTAGAAAGTTTTACGTTCACAGATGCAAAGCCCATGAACTGATCAATTTATAGCTGGAAAATGGGTTTTACGCGGCCCGCGTAAACCCACTCAAGACCTTTACACGGCCTGCGTGGACTCCTAGTCTACGCGTAGGGTTGGGGTGTCACGAGTAGGGTTGCCACGTGGCCTGGACGCTTATCCGGATGATTTTTAAGTTGACGCGGCCCGCGTCAACTAAGCTTATGCTTTACGCGGCCCGCGTGAAGAGCAGATTTCATGTTTTCTTGGTTTTTAATGTGCATTAGGGTTTCAGGGGTCCGGGTTTTCACTTACGAGTCGTTTTTGGACATTTTTGCTGGTCCTTACATCATCCCCACCTTATTTAAAATCTCGTCCTCGAGATTTACTAAAATAAGTGAGGATATTTTTGCTTCATCTCCGATTCCAGCTCCCAAGTATACTCGGGTCCTCTTTTCGAATCCCACTTGACTTTGACAAGTACCAGTCTTTTGTGTTTGAGAAACTTGATCTTTCTGTCTTCTATTTGAAGCGGTTTCTCCATGAACTTCAACTTTTCATTTACCTCTATGTCTTGAAGAGGGATTACTAGCGATTCGTCTGATAGACATTTCTTGAGGTTGGATACATGAAACACGTCACGTACCCCAGCTAACTCTTCTGGTAGTTGTAAGCGATAGGCGACGGGTCCTATTTTCTGGATTACTGGGAATGGTCCTACGTATCTTGGACTCAGCTTTCCTTTCTTACCGAACGGAACTACTCCTTTCCAAAGAGAAACTTTCAAGAGTACCTTGTCTCCAACTTGAAATTCTAGTGGCTTGCATCGATTGTCTGCATAACTTTTCTGGCGATCTCGAGCCGTTTTTAGTCTTTCCTTGATTTGAGTGATCTTGTCGGTGGTTTCTTGCACGATCTCAGGACCTGATAACTGACTTTCTCCTATTTCTGCCCAGCAAACTGGAGTTCGACACTTTCGTCCATACAGTGCTTCGAACGGGGCAACTTCGATGCTTGAATGATAACTATTGTTATAGGAGAATTCAATTAAAGGTAAATGGTTGTCCCGGGTTCCTCCAAAATCTATCACACATGCCCTGAGCATGTCTTCCAGAGTTTGGATCGTCCTTTCACTTTGTCCGTCTGTTTGGGGATGGTATGCAGTACTTAAATTTAGTCGTGTTCCCATTGCTTCTTGGAAACTTGTCCAGAAATGTGAAGTGAAACGACTATCCCTATCCGATACAATAGAGAGTGGGACTCCATGTAAGGATACTACCTCATCTACGTACAACTTTGCTAACCTTTCCATGCTAAAGGTTTCTTTCATGGGTAGAAAATGAGCTGATTTGGTTAATCGATCCACAATTACCCAAATTGCATCGTTACCTTTTCTGGTTTTGGGTAACTTAGTAACGAAATCCATGGTTATTAGTTCCCATTTCCAAACAGGCATTTCTAATTGTTGAAGTAGACCTGAGGGTTTCTGGTGTTCCGCCTTAACTTGTGAACAAGTTAGACACTTAGAGACGTATCTAGCTATGTCCTTTTTCATTCCTATCCACCAGAAATTATTTCTTAAATCTTGGTACATCTTATTATTACCAGGATGCATGGTATATCTAGATTTATGGGCTTCCTCCAAAATCTTATTTCTTAACTCTCCCTGCTTAGGTACCCAAATCCTCTTCTTGTGGAATCTCCAAATTCCATCACTTCCTTGCTCTAATTCCATTATTCGTCCTTTCATTCCTTCAGCATCATCCTTGATTGTTGTTTCTTGAATGTTTTTCAGTTGTTCCATTAAATCTAACCGTAGATTTAATCTAAGAGCACGGACTCGCTTTTGCTTCTCATGATACTTACGACTTAAGGCATCTGCAACTACGTTTGCTTTTCCTTCGTGATATTGAATATCACAGTCGTAGTCACTTTGAATTTCCATCCATCTTCTTTGCCTCATGTTTAATTCTTTTTGCCCAAATATGTATCTTAAACTCTTATGATCTGTATAGACTGTAAACTTACTGCAATACAAATAGTGTCTCCAAATCTTAAGGGCAAAAATTATGGCTCCTAATTCTAAGTCATGAGTCGTATAGTTTTCCTCGTGCTTCTTCAATTGCCTTGAGGCGTACGCAATTACCTTTTTGCGTTGCATTAACACACATCCTAATCCTAACTTAGAAGCATCACAATAAACTTCAAAATCTTCTGTCCCTTCTGGTAAGGCAAGAATTGGAGCGTTTGTTAACCTTTGCTTTAAAATATTAAAAGCCTCTTCTTGCTTGGGTCCCCATTCAAACTTAATTGCTTTACAGGTTCGCTTAGTTAATGGAACAGCTATCTTAGAAAAATCCTTAATAAATCGTCTATAGTATCCGGCTAACCCTAGAAAACTTCTAATCTCCATAACTGATTGCGGGACCTTCCATTTGGTGATTGTTTCTATTTTGGAGGGATCTACGTGAATACCTTCGTGATTCACCATGTGTCCTAAAAATTGTACCTCCTGTAGCCAGAATTCACACTTCGAGAATTTGGCGTAAAGCTCACGATGCTCGTCCTGACTTTTGGAATAAATGAGTATATCGTCGATAAAGACAATTACAAATTTATCCAAGTACGGTTTACAGATCCTATTCATCATGTCCATGAATGCTGCAGGAGCATTTGTTAGTCCAAAGGGCATGACTGTAAACTCGTAATGACCATACCTAGTTCTGAAGGCAGTTTTAGGTATGTCTTCTTCTTCTACCTTCAACTGATGGTATCCGGAGCGTAAATCTATCTTAGAAAAATATCTAGCTCCCTGAAGTTGATCAAAAAGGTCATCAATCCTAGGTAATGGGTATCGATTCTTAATTGTAACCTTATTCAATTCCCTATAATCGATACACATTCGCATCGACCCATCTTTCTTCTTTACGAACAACACCGGTCCCCAAGGGGATGAACTAGGTTGTATAAATCCTTTACTGAGCAATTCATCTAATTGCTTTTTCAATTCTAACATTTCGGTGGGTGCTAACCGATAAGGTGCCTTGGCTAACGGTGTAGTTCCAGGAATTAGATGAATTCTAAACTCTACTTCCCTATCGGGTGGTAATCCAGGTAGTTCTTCGGGGAATACATCTGGGTATTCTGATACTACCGGAATTTCCTTAAGTTCATTACCCTTAGTGTTAATGATAACCGAAATCATATACACTATTCCTTGTTTTCTTGAATAACTAGCAACTTTCATTACTGAAATGAATTTCAGTGGCTTACGTGGCTTATCTCCTGTAACCATGATTATTTCTCCTGATGGTGTATGAATTTCTATGGAATCCTTATCACAGAGAATTCGAGCATGGTTGGCTACTAACCAATCCATTCCTAACACGACATTGAATCCGGCTAAATTCATAGGTAACAGGTTTGCAGAAAATTTATGGCCTAAGAGTTCTATCGTTTCTTCTTGCAAAACCTTATTTATGTGAACAGAATTACCATCTGCCGTTTCTACCGTAAAAATTTGTCTAAGGTTGGTTAAGGTTAGGTTAAGAGCTTGGCAGAATGAAGTATTTAAAAAACTTTGGTTTGCACCAGAGTCAAATAATACTCTTGCATAAACGTTGTGAACTAGGAACGTACCGGCTATCACGTCTGGGATGAGTTCTGCTTCTTGGGTAGTCAATTGGAATGCTCTTGCATTCTTTCTGGTAGTTCCTTCGGCAGGTTTGGCCTTGTTATCTGCTGGTTTGACCAATTTAGGGCATTCTGGTCTGAAATGCCCAGCTTCTCCACAGTTATTGTAAGGACCTTCAAGAATGTCCCAAAAACGACCCGTAAGTGAAAACCCGGACCCCTGAAACCCTAATGTGCATGAAAAACCAAGAAAACAAGAAATCTGGTCTTCAGGCGGGCCGCGTAAGGGTTAAGCATTGCCTCACGCGGGCCGCGTCAACTTCACTTTGACCGGATAAGCGTTCAGGGCCATGTGGCATCCACGTGGCAGACCTAGGTATGACACGGATGCCCTAGTCTATGCATAGATGGCCCTCGCGGGCCGCGTAAAGATTAAGAGGGGGCTTACGCGGGCCGCGTAAACCCCAAATTTCAGCTATAAATAGGTTTGGTTACGAGCAGTTCACTGGTGCCGAAAACAATTCTCAAAAACGAAATCTCACTGCTCAAATTCGAAATTTAAGATAGCAAGGCGCTGCTACGATACAAGGTATTAACTCGATCGCTGCTACGATTCAATGTCCGGTCGATTGAAACTATCCGATGGATGTTTAAGTGCTGCCCAAATTAGGGCTATACTTTGTCATTCGTCGTGAATTCGATGGATGTTTAAGTGTTGCACTTTGTCATTCGTTGTGAGGGTTTTAATCTCGTGAGTTATCGTAAATGCTGTATTAGTTACTGACCTAGTTCGTGTGCATTGTTATTTAAATTAGGTTACAAGGCTAATCAGTAGGCTAAACTCTGCCCGTTTAAACTTGCAATGTGAGTCATTCTCTTTTATCAATCGTTTTACAATACCTCAAATTATTTTCAAAAGTTATAATTACAGGGATTAAGTCATGGTTATCTTGAATCACTGGCTAGTGGGGTATTGTGCACATTACTAAATTCTCACGGTTAGTGATGTGCTGAATGCGGTCTTTAAAAAACTAAACCTAATCTAGACACCCTAGTTTTAAATTTATAAACTAAGACTCTCTAAATGCTAGACCACTGACAGGCAAGTGTACCTATCGTACGTAGTAAAGCCTAATGAAGTCCGAGTATCGAACCCACGAGACACTAGCGACGCTAAACTAGACTCTGACTCAACTAATTACTTAACTGGTTTATTTGGATTTTGATTTGGTTTTGGGGTTTTAACTAATTAAACTAAAGGAATTAACTAAGACGAACTAGACTACCTAGGCGCACGCTGAAGGCTACTAAGGTGGAATCAAGGATGAGAAAGTACTACCCAGGTTTGGAATCCTATTCGTGACTATCGGTTTTCTCTCGGCAATGGTAACTATGATGAACCAGCTTCTAGTAATACGACACTCTAAGACTGAAGATAGGTTGAATCTCCTCCCGGTCTCATCAACTTCTCCTAAGGTCTAAAGGTCAAATAAAGCTCACTGGTATGAGTTGGATCACCTCCCGGTCTCTCCAACAATACTAAAGTACCCAAAGACTAGATCTCCTCCCGGTCTCACTAATCACAATACACCCTAGAGTGTACGGGGTAACCTAAAAACACTTGACAAGACTTAGGAAAACAAATAATACTAGGCCACTTAGACAGATCTCCTACCGGTCTCACTGCACCTAAATACCTAGCACCAAAGACAATCCTAACTATCTATCTCCTCCCGGTCTCAAGAATAGGTAGAACACTAAACTCCTCTAAATTATCAAACAATATTCCTATGGGATACGAGCTCAGTAAACCATAAACTAGTTACAAACACACAGTAAGTAACCTAACATGCATCTATACATGAAAGACATTCACAAAGACACATGAGGAACAATTATAAGATAATAAATTAGAATAAAGCACGCACACACATCTAGCCAATTATTATTAGGTCTTTTACTTTAATATTTATCCATCACAAAATTACCAAAAGCCGACAAATTACCAATTGACACGAATAATCATCACAAACCCGGGTAGAAAAATAACTAGCCAAGAATCATAGTCATAAACAATAAACAAGTATGAGATATCAAAAAGATCATGTTCACAAGTCTAAAAAAAACACAAAGTCTAATTAAAAACTGTAAAGCTAACTCGTTTGTGAACCCAGACTCGAATCTTGAACCGTGACTTGAAACTCAAACCAATCCCCTTCTCCTCTCTTGAATTCTCTTTTTCTTCTTTTCCTTCTGCCGTGCGCGTCTGATCCCTAATTGCCGTCTTCTCTAATTGCCGTCGAACCCTCCAGACTAATGTGCGTATGATATAATATTCCCCCAACATATTTCGTGACAATGTGGCTGGCCTGTTTTCCTTTTTGGCGGCCCATTAGGATTACTCCAAATAATGGCCTTCTTTTATCTCGTCCACAATGGTCCAACACCAAACTAATAAAAAGAAAATCATTCTTTAAAACTTGGTCAACACAATACCACCGGTCAACCAAAAGAATTCGGTCAACAGAAGAATGATTTCTAGTTCTTTTGTTTTCATGTGGGGAATTAAATTCAAGTTTGAGCACTATGTCACTTTTAGTCCCCCAAAATTCATGAGTTATTTTTAAATAACTTTCCTTTAATTGCAATTCAACCCTTCGAGTTTCAGCTTCATTTAATATTTCCCGATTCTTCGCACATTAACCGTTTAAGCTCGTTTTTCATTCCTTTTCACACCGGGGCCTGTAATAATAATAAATAATAAAATATATGTCTAAATATTATAAAAATGACTCTAAACTATTAAAATAATATACAAAATACACGAGTAAATGACGGTGTTTTTCAACACATCAGTTAGGCTAATAAATCCTAACAGTGATAATCATCACTACTTGGGTGAAAGGACCCAATAGTGGTATGACCATCGTCACCAGGAGGTGACACGGCGCCAGATAAAAATAAGATAGAAGCCATTGTAATCGCTCTTATGCTGTAAATAATAACTATGTGTCGTTTTATCAAATTTGAATGACTCGCCAGTATTTCCCCGCTGATAAAATATTTTCAAAACATGTTTCAGGTGACTACTGTGAACCAAGGAAAAGTGCTACGGAGCACGAACAAGCTTGAAGTAGTGGCTCAGTTAAATAATTTAACATGTTTTGTAAATCAGAGAATTTCCCTGTGAAATTCCTCTATTGTAAATTACGGGGTTTATCCCGAATTATGAAATAAAATAATCGGACATTTCAAGTTTTAAAAGATCCTGTAAAATCTTCCGCTGACAACTCAATTAATAAATACCACGGGTTTCTGTCCCGCGGCTCCTGGACTGGGTCAAACCGGGGCGGGGGCCGTGACAGGAAAAAGGTGGTATCAGAGCCACTGATTTAAACCAATTAAGTATTTAGAAATACTTAATTTTCCTGATTACCCTCTTGTGATTATGTATTTTGTTAACTGACTACTTGTTAGTTACAGTATGGGTAAGCAAAGAATTTCGGACATCTATCGTCAACTAGATAGTACACCAAAAGATAAGGGAACCTCATTCCAAGCAAATTCCTCAAGAAACTCAGCAGATACTGAGGAAGGAATATTTGTTCGTAAGGCACAGTTTGAGAAACCACTTACCATTAAGAAAAGGAGTTGGATTATTAGAAAAAGTCAAGAGAAAATAAAGAAGTCACAAACAAAAGAAGTGATAATTAATAAAGAGACTCGGGAAACAGGTGATAACCCATCATGGGAAGATGAATTAGACGAACAATGGGCAAATCTCTATATGTTAGCCACTACAGCAGTAAATGTTAACTTTTAATTAAGTTAAACTGGCAACACCCTGACCCAGTACTAGCACCCAAAGATAAACAACTTAGTAAGAAGAGATAAACTAAAATAAATTATCCCTAGTATATTTTACCTTTCAGTTGTAATTTGTAATAAATATATATATATATATATATATATATAAATCACAATATTTTGTTTTAATCAATCTATTTGTATAAATATATTAGATATTTGTAATTAATACTTAAAATTTTGATTGCCTTTCTGTGATTATTCAATTTACAAATTTTAACCTAGAATTTTGTGTGTTTCTTCATATATGCTAAACAGCATGAATGAGTTGTCTGAAGCTCTTCAGAATCTCAATCTCTATTCTATTAAGGTGGAAGTTTCCAAAGACTTTACCGGTTATTGTGCCGATGTTGAGGAACCTATGGAATTTCAAGCCCAGCCTCCGGAAAAACCCAAGCCAAAGAAGAGAAGAAGAATTATGGGCTGGAGACGCGTGAGTAAAAGGAAACCAGTAACACGGAAAGTTATAAAGATGGAGGATCCAATGGATAAAGGTAAGGGAATAGAGATCGGAGAAAGTTCCAGGCAAGACCAGGAAATGCCATTGTGGGAGGAATTGGATAGTAAACTGGCAGACTGTGATATCATTAAGCCTGTCAATGAAACCCTCTTTACTTATCCTGCTGAAACCCAACTCCCAGTGAATTTGGAACCGGCCATCCCAGATCCCCTTGTCAACCCCCGACCTTTAGGAGAAATGGAAGAATGGTGGACCAATGACTGGCAGTTCCAGAATCTCTTAAATAACCCTTATACCTTTTTCCCTCAGTTTGACCCAGAGCTTGCACCAAACCCACCGATGAGCAATGAGAACCTGGCTGAACTCCGCCATTTTGGCGAGGAGCTGATGGATGCAGGGAATCGAATCCGGGAGGTGGGAGAACAGATCTCCTGGAAATACGACGAGAGGGAACGTCGTTTCTAAGATGCCAGCTGACGGGGATGGTGTGACTGTGGTTATGTGGTTGTAGGAATATGTGTTTAATAATAATATAATAATAGAATATAATTATGTAAAATAACTAAAAATAAAACTTTTGTAAGATAACCAGTGTGTATGGATGCCCTATTATAACATATAAAATATCGAAAGTCGAAAAATCGATAATTTTGGATATACGTGTTAACTTAATTATGTGCGATCATATTATTTTGTTAATTATTTTGTGCTAATAACTTATATATAATAATTACCAGATGGCAAACGCTGGTAATGAACAAATTAACGAGGGTAATCAATCCGAGCAAAACCATGAAGATCAATTTCTGAATAGGCAAGATATCGAGAATATCGTTGCTCAGGGAATAGCCAATGCTATTCCAGCAATACTTGCTGCTGCTCGAAATCCAGTTGAACCTCAACAAATTATTCCTAGCAAATGTACACACGGTGACAATTTCAGTAATAGTGTAAACGAAGGCGGCAACCATACTAATAACGACAACGATGGAATACAAGCCCCACTCCTTAAGAAAGTGAAAACTGCAACGACTGGTTGCACTTATAAGGAGTTTCTTGCCTGTAAACCGGTGGAATTTGCAGGCAATGAAGGGGCGACTATTGCACTGCGTTGGTTAGAGAAAACCGAGGCAGTGATTAAAATAAGTAAATGTGCTGAGGAAGACAAG
The DNA here is from genome assembly GCA_030545235.1 of Helianthus tuberosus. Taxonomy (NCBI): domain Eukaryota; kingdom Viridiplantae; phylum Streptophyta; class Magnoliopsida; order Asterales; family Asteraceae; genus Helianthus; species Helianthus tuberosus. The sequence continues at coordinate 20,898 of JARYGA010038620.1, forward strand.
GTCATGTACGCGTCGCATCTTTTTAAAGAAGGGGCGCTAGAATGGTGGAATACAGTACTACAAGCCAAGGGAAGCGATGTGGTCTATGCCATGAGTTGGGAAGAATTTAAGCGGCTAGTGGAGAGAAAATTATATCCCGAATATGAAAAAGAACAAATGGCGAACAAGTTTCTGAACCACCGAATGGTGGATGTAGACTGTCGAGGGTATACTTCGACATTCTTCGAGTATGCTAGAGTAGTACCAACCCTGGCTTCGCCAGAACCGGTACTTATTTCTCGCTATATTTGGGGTTTGATTGGCGAAATCCGTGATATCGTTAAAGCTTCGAGACCTCGCACTATTGACGATGCTGTGGAATTAGCTAACACCCTAACTGACGGGCTGATACGGACAAGAGAAGAAAACCGAAAAAAGGAAGTGGCCCAAAAGATTACCCAGGAATTCCGTATGGGTAACCGTAGTAATTTCAAGAAAAAGGGAACTGGGCAATCTTCCACTGTTCCATTTTGCAATGCCTGCAAAAGAAAGCATTTTGGAAGATGCAAAGGGTATTGCAATTTCTGTAAAATCCCGGGGCACCAAGAAGAAGATTGCAGGAAGAAGAAAGCAACAATTTGCTACAACTGCAAAGAAGATGGACATTTTAGGCCAGACTGCCCGAAATTGGCCAAACCAGCTGATAACAAAGCCAAACCTACAGAAGGAGCTACCAAGAAGAACGCAAGAGCCTTCCAGTTGACTACTCAGGAAGCAAAACTAATTCCTGACGTAATAGCTGGTACGTTCCTAGTTCACAACGTTTATGCAAAAGTATTATTTGACTCTAGTGTAAACCAAAGTTTTATAAATACTTCATTCTAAGCTCTTAACCTACCCTTAACCAACCTTAGGCAGATTTTTACAGTCGAAATGGCTGATGGAAATTCTGTTAACATAGATAAGGTTTTGCAAGAAGGAAAGATAGAACTCTTAGGTCATAAATTCTCTGCAAACCTGTTACCTATGAAATTAGCCGGATTCGATATAGTATTAGGAATGGATTGGTTAGTAGCCAACCATGCTCGAATTCTCTGTGATAAAAACTCCATAGAAATTCATACACCCACAGGAGAATTAATGATGATTACAGGAGATAAGCCACGAAAGCCACAGGAGAATTAATGATGAAAGTTGCTAGTTATGAACGAAAGCAAGGAATAGCGTATATGATTTCGGTAATCATTAACACGAAAGATAAGGAACTTAAGAAAATTCCTGTAGTATGAACGAAAGCAAGGAATAGCGTATATGATTTCGGTAATCATTAACACGAAAGATAAGGAACTTAAGAAAATTCCTGTAGTATCAGAATACCCGGATGTATTCCCAGAAGAACTACCGGGATTACCACCCAATAGGGAAGTCGAATTTAGAATTTATCTAATTCCTGGAACTACACCGATAGCCAAGGCACCTTATCGGTTAGCACCCACCGAAATGCTAGAATTGAAAAAGCAGTTAGATGAATTATTAAGTAAAGGATTCATACAACCTAGTTCGTCCCTGTGGGGAGCTCCAGTGTTGTTTGTGAAAAAGAAAGATGGGTCAATGAGAATGTGTATTGATTATAGGGAATTGAATAAAGTAACAATTAAGAATCGATATCCATTACCTAGGATTGATGATCTTTTTGATCAATTGCAAGGAGCCAGATACTTTTCTAAGATAGATTTACGCTCCGGATACCATCAATTGAAAGTGCAAGAAGAAGACATACCTAAAACTGCTTTTAGAACTAGGTATGGTCATTACGAATTTACAGTTATGCCCTTTGGATTAACAAATGCTCATGCAACATTTATGGACATGATGAACAGGATCTGTAAACCGTACTTGGATAAATTTGTAATTGTCTTCATCGATGATATACTTATTTATTCCAAAAACCAGGAGGAGCATTGTGAGCACCTGCATGCACTCTTAACTTTGTTAAGAAAAGAAAAGTTTTACGCCAAATTCTTGAAATGTGAATTTTGGCTACAGGAGGTGCAATTTTTAGGTCACATGGTAAATCATGAATGTATTCACGTATATCCCGCTAAGATAGAAGCAATCACCAAATGGAAAGTCCCGCAATCAGCTATGGAAATTATAAGCTTTCTAGGGTTAGCAGGATACTATAGACGATTCATTAAGGATTTTTCCAAGATAGTTGTACCATTAACTAAACTAACATGTAAAGCAGTTAAGTTTGAATGGGGACCCAGGCAAGAAGAGGCTTTTAGGATTTTAAAGCAAAAATTAACCAACACCCCAATTCTTGCCTTACCTGAAGGGACAGAAAATTTTCAAGTTTATTGTGATGCCTCTAAGTTAGGATTAGGATGTGTGTTAATGCAACGCAACAAGGTAATTGCGTATGCCTCAAGACAATTGAAAAAGCACGAAGAAAATTATACGACTCATGACTTAGATTTAGGAGCTATAATTTTTGCCCTTAAGATTTGGAGACACTATTTGTATGGAAGTAAGTTTACTGTCTATACAGATCATAAGAGTTTAAAATACATATTTGGGAAAAAAGAATTGAATATGAGACAAAGAAGATGGATGGAAATTCTAAGTGATTACGACTGTGATATTCAATATCACAAAGGAAAGGCAAATGTAGTTGCAGATGCCTTAAGTCGTAAGTATCATGAAAAGCAAAAGCGAGTTCGTGCTCTTAGATTAAGTTTACAATTAGACTTAATGGAACAACTGAAGAATGTCCAGGAATCAGCAATCAAGGATGATGCCGAAGGAATGAAAGGACAAATAAAGGAATTAGGGCAAGGAGCTGATGGAATTTGGAGATTCCACAAAAGAAGGATTTGGGTACCTAAGCAAGGAGAATTAAGAAATAAGATTTTAGAGGAAGCCCATAAATCTAGGTATACCATGCATCCTGGTAATAATAAGATGTACCAAGATTTAAGGAATAACTTCTGGTGGATAGGAATGAAAAAGGACATAGCTAGATATGTTTCTAAATGTCTTACTTGTTCACAAGTTAAGGCAGAACACCAGAAACCCTCAGGTCTACTACAACAATTAGAGATGCCGGTATGGAAATGGGAACTTATAACCATGGACTTTGTTACTAAGTTGCCCAAAACCAGAAAAGGTAATGATGCGATTTGGGTAATTGTGGATCGATTAACCAAATCAGCTCATTTTCTACCCATGAAAGAAACCTTCAGCATGGAAAGGTTAGCCAAGTTGTATGTAGACAAGGTAGTATCCTTACATGGAGTCCCACTCTCCATTGTATCGGATAGGGATAGTCGTTTCACTTCGCATTTCTGGACAAGTTTCCAAGAAGCCATGGGAACCCGATTAAATCTAAGTACTGCATACCATTCTCAAACAGACGGACAAAGTGAAAGGACGATCTAAACCCTGGAGGACATGCTTAGGGCATGTGTGATAGATTTTGGTGGAAATTGGGATGACCACCTACCCTTAATTGAATTCTCCTATAATAATAGTTATCATTCAAGCATTGAAGCTGCCCCATTTGAAGCACTGTATGGACGCAAGTGTAGAACTCCAGTTTGTTGGGCAGAAATAGGAGAAAGCCAATTATCAGGTCCTGAAATTGTGCAAGAAACTACCAATAAGATCACTCAAATCAAGGAAAGATTAAAGACGGCTCGAGATCGCCAGAAGAGTTATGCAGACAATAGACGTAAGCCGTTGGAATTTCAAGTTGGAGACAAGGTTCTCTTAAAAGTTTCTCCTTGGAAAGGAGTAGTTCGGTTCGGTAAGAAAGGAAGCTAAGTCCAAGATACGTAGGACCCTTCCCAGTAGTCCAACGAATAGGACCAGTTGATTATCGCTTACAACTACCAGAGGAGCTAGTTGGAGTACATGATGTATTTCATGTATCCAACCTCAAGAAATGTCTATCTGACGAATCCCTGGTAGTACCTCTTCAAGACATAGAGGTAAATGAAAAGCTAAAATTTGTTGAGAAGCCACTGCAAATAGAAGACAGAAAGATCAAGTTTCTCAAACACAAACGACTAGTATTAGTTAAAGTCAAGTGGGATTCAAAAAGAGGACCCGAATATACCTGGGAACTGGAATCGGAAATAAAACGAAAGTATCCTCACTTATTTCAATAAATCTCGAGGACGAGATTTTAAATAAGGTGGGGAGGATGTAAGGACCTTCAAAAATGTCCCAAAACGACCCGTAAGTGAAAACCCGGACCCCTGAAACCCTAATGTGCATGAAAAACCAAGAAAACAAGAAATCTGGTCTTCAGGCGGGCCGCGTAAGGGTTAAGCATAGCCTCACGCGGGCCGCGTCAACTTCACTTTGACCGGATAAGCGTTCAGGGCCACGTGGCATCCACGTGGCAGACCTAGGTATGACACGGATGCCCTAGTCTACGCATAGATGGCCCTCGCGGGCCGCGTAAAGATTAAGAGGGGGCTTACGCGGGCCGCGTAAACCCCAAATTTCAGCTATAAATAGGTTTGGTTACGAGCAGTTCACTGGTGTCGAAAACAATTCTCAAAAACGAAATCTCACTGCTCAAATTCGAAATTTAAGATAGCAAGGCGCTGCTATGATACAAGGTATTAACTCGATCGCTGCTATGATTCAATGTCCGATCGATTGAAACTATCCGATGGATGTTTAAGTGCTGCCCAAATTAGGGCTATACTTTGTCATTCGTCGTGAATTCGATGGATATTTAAGTGTTGCACTTTGTCATTCGTTGTGAGGGTTTTAATCTCGTGAGTTATCGTAAATGCTGTATTAGTTACTGACCTAGTTCGTGTGCATTGTTATTTAAATTAGGTTACAAGGCTAATCAGTAGGCTAAACTCTGCCCATTTAAACTTGCAATGTGAGTCATTCTCTTTTATCAACTGTTTTACAATACCTCAAATTATTTTCAAAAGTTATAATTACAGGGATTAAGTCATGGTTATCTTGAATCACTGGCTAGTGGGGTATTTTGCACATTACTAAATTCTCACGGTTAGGCTAATAAATCCTAACAGTGATAATCATCACTACTTGGGTGAAAGGACCCAATAGTGGTATGACCATCGTCACCAGGAGGTGACACGGCGCCAGATAAAAATAAGATAGAAGCCATTGTAATCGCTCTTCTGCTGTAAATTATAACTATGTGTCGTTTTATCAAATTTGAATGACTCGCCAGTATTTCCCCGCTGATAAAATATTTTCAAAACATGTTTCAGGTGACTACTGTGAACCAAGGAAAAGTGCTACGGAGCACGAACAAGCTTGAAGTAGTGGCTCGGTTAAATAAATAAACATGTTTTGTAAATCAGGGAATTTCCCTGTGAAATTCATCTATTGTAAATTACGGGGTTTATCCCGAATTATGAAATAAAATAATCGGGCATTTCCAGTTTTAAAAGATCCTGTAAAATCTTCCGCTGACAACTCAATTAATAAATACCACAGGTTTCTGTCCCCCGGCTCCTGGACCGGGTCAAACCGGGGCGGGGGTCGTGACAGTTATAGCAGATCTTTGTTTTCTTTCTGCACTCTTCTTCACGATGTCCTAGAGCTTTGCAGAAATTGCAGGTTTCATTGCATTTCCCAAAATGTTTCTTTTTACAGTTCCTGCAGAACGGCGGGGTGGAAGATTGCCCAGTTCCCTTTTTCTTGAAATTACTGCTATTACCCACACGGAATCCTTGGGTAATCTTTTTGGCTAACTCCTTTTTCCTGTTTTCTTCCCGCGTACGTACCAGTCCGTCAGTCAAGGTGCTGGCTAATTCCACCGCATCATCGATTGTGCGGGGTCT